>CM072807.1:3385000-3575000 GCA_037013495.1 Hippophae tibetana
AAACTGAGGTTTGACTTATAGATTATAATTGTTATTGTTTGATGTATGTCACATTATGCCACTATCCTAGAAGCAAGCAAATTGTAACAAGGATGTCAGAAAGAACCAGGTAACCCAAGTAAATAAATATTCAATAAGAAGAAAAATACAATCAATCACATGAACATATAAAAGCATTCATCCTTGTACTAACACAAATTTTCTACACTACAGAGCCTTAAACCATTTGAAAGTGCGGCTTCTCTCTACAAAAAGAACAAACCCTAACTAACAAACCCAAAAACACCGTTTCCCACTTTTCCATTTCCTTCTATCTTTCTTCTCCTCCTTAGCACCTCAACACACAACACACACCCCACCAATCCCTCCTTACTATTGGAAGGAGAGTTCCTCAGAGGAAGAGTTCTCTATCCAATAGTCCCTTTTTTGTTATGATATTTTTCATTTTTGCTACCTTTGTTGTGCCTTCTTAGTAGGGTTTGTTGAGCACCATTATGGTGTAAAGTGTGCGGGTGATCTGCATTGTCAAGTGTTCAACCAAAGTTCAATAGAAATTCACTTCGTCAACATTTCACTGTTATGGGCTTCAATTTCTCTATGATTTTTTCAGGAAGAGCAGGATTGGTTCATCTCTCAAGTAGTTTTTAACTAAATTTTTTCTTGTTCCTCAAATCTTCATTGTTTAACTTGAGATTGACGGTCTTTTGTGGTTCTTTTTTGTATTATTCATTTTGAGATGTTAAAAACTTTGTGTAACTTGTAATATGTTTGTAATATTTGTGTTGTAATCTCTTCCTAGGTGTGTATGATGATGTTGGTTGTTTATTGTTAGGGTTCATGTTGGTTGTTTGTCTATAAATTTTTCTCTCGACTTCAGTAGTGTGATATTTTTTTGTTTGGTTAATGAAAACTTTCATTTATGTAAAATATATATATATATATATATACTCACAGCCGTGTCCGGAACCAAAGTCATCAGTTGTACAATTCTCAATTCTACCTCTTCCAATGAGCACTTTCGAGCAGGGACTATTGAGCCCAATCTATCATAGAACATAACAACATGAAAATCTCACCAAAATAACACCAGTAACACACAGCAAACAGACAAGAGAAACATAATGGTGAAGCAATGTATCAAGATTTACTTCACAAAATAGCGTTCCAAACTATGCCACTGAGGATCATAACAATAATTTCCAAAACGTACTACCTCCGCCGTAAATTTTTCCCACTCTTCTCTGTAAGAATTATGAAGAAAAAAAAAAGGTATCATTAATTGTTCAATGGGATAATCATCTGGTAAATACGAAAGAACACGTCAGAGAAACTATGTGAATAAATATTTGTTAAATCTAATTACTTCTTCACCTCTTGTCAGCCGCAGCAAGTTTCAGGAGTTCATCCATATCTTCAGATATTAATCTATTCACACCTTCTGATTGAAACACAACCTCTTTTAAATGTCTAATCTCCTTCTCAGAAAGTGAAACAATAAGATTAACACCCTTGACAATAGTGTTGGCAACTTCAAAAGCCAAAATAGAAATTTTGTTCCCTCTACGTGTCACGCCAGAGGTAAAATCACTCGTGTTGTTCATATTTGTCATGCTAGTACCAAGCCTGTCCAGAACTCCTATAGCCTTTTCAAGTCCAAAACTACTTGCCCTGCCCAAAAGTGAGCTCATTTCTGATACCTAGAATATGCAGTAAAAGGGTTTTATTACTTACTTCCAAACACAAGAAAGTGAAGTCAAAGTCGTTAGTTGTTGTTACCTTTGCAACCTGCTTGGACAAACGATCAATCCCATTATTGATTTCAACAGTTGAGAACCCACAATTAGACAAATTCCTCATCGGAGATTGAAATGGTTGGCATAATTGGTTGCTCATGATTCCAAGTTTTGGGCATGTACTTGAATTGCTTTCTGATTTGGGAGGCAATTCAGTTGACTCGTGACTTAAATGACCATCAACATGAGATGGGTTTTCCATAAAATTGATATTGTTTAGACTCTGCCCTCTCACTTTATCACGAATCCCACCCATCTCTCTCTCTCTCTCTTTCGCTCGTTACAACTAAAACCCCAAGAAATCAGGAGATTGAAATACCTGAACCACTACAGTGACAACCGTCTCCTTTTCAGCTAGTGGAAATGAAAATCAAATACTCAAAGCTTTTGACTAGCAAGTAGCAAACAATCTCAAACTATTGGATACTAAAATTAAAGTGTTAAAGAAAATCAAAAACTAAAAAATTAAAATGAAGAGGAAGAGGAATAGATAAACATTTAAAAAAAATCACAGAGATGATTTAGTTTATGAATTAGTAATGAAATTGCAGAGAGATGAGAGAGACTAAATACAAGAGAAATCGGCAAAGACTTTGTCGATGACTTTTAAACCGTTTAATAAAAAAACTTCATATCGCGTTTCTATTCTATTATGAACTTTCCTCGTACCATCACCATTGCATGTTTACATTCTTTTCTGCTTATCAAGGATGCAAATATCTTAATTTAACTATTAAATTTTATTTTTAATTTTTTCAAGTAATATATAAGTGAAAAATATAAATTATCGGGTATCAAATAAATATTTTTTTTATGTAACCTTCTTATTTGGTTTTACAATTTTTTTACAATTTTTTTCATTAATTTATAATAATATAAAATTTAATCCAATTTAATTTAAATAGTTTTAATAAATTGGAAAAAAAATCTGTCCACCCTCCCTATCTTATAGCTTCAACTAAAAAAATATCTCAAAAAGAATAAATATTTAATTGTTTAATTAGAAGAGTGTGATTAAATTATTCTATTATAAAAGAATATTTAAAAGAACAATGCTACGCATACTTTAACATCCTTCTCTTTTCAACTTTCTAGATTGAATGAAAGACACGTGTTCTTATAATTTTCTCACATTTTGAGTTAAAATATACCTTACAATTTTTTAATATTTACAAAATTGCCATTAGTTATATAAAAATGAAAACTTAGTGGTGAAGCTATAAAATTTGAGAAATTAAAAATAATAATTTTAAAATTTATAATAATAAAAATAGTATAAAATTTAAAATAAAATAATTTTTTATATTTTCTTAATAATAAAAATATATAAGATATATATAAATAGTATTATTTTTAAAATTACAAATTTTAAAATTATTTTTTTTCTAAAAAAATTTAAATCAAAGCACTAGCGCCTCCATTTCATTTTAGATTAACTTTTCATTAATTTAAATCCCACACCTCGACTGAAAGAAAGGAGAGAAAAACCTGTCTACCAAGTTTCAATTATCTAATATTTTTATGTGAATTTTTTTTATTTAAAATAGTAACTTTTTGATTGGATTAGTTTAAATTTTTGCTACAAATAAAAATATGGATCGAATAAGATATAAGTTTAAATTTTTGCTAAAATAAAAAATCTAGGTTAAACAAGATCTAAAATCAATCCACAATTTTGTTACAAAATCAAAAAGATTCATTTTTTTATTTTTATTTTAAAAAACTTATTAGGTTTATGAACAATTGTATAAAATACTTTTTTAAAATTAAAAAAAACTATATCCAATCTACCACAAAATTATAAAAGGTGCGATAATGTATTCTGTGATAAAATTAAAAGTCCTTAAGTTTAGTAAGCTTTTGTTTTTCTATTAATAAGTTGTATATTCACTAAGGTAAGGTAGTGTTGTTAGTGTTTGAATTCTTCTCGGTTAGATTAGCACATTGGTAGTTATCTACGTAGGCTGCAAGTTTTATTCTCTTTTCTGTTTTGTAATGGCTGATATTTATTTATCAATAAACTAAGCCATTCAAGTCCAGTTCTTGTTGTGTTCTTGCTCACATTCTTCTTGTGTTCAAAGTTCTTAACAATCTAGTATCAGAACCCCTTATGTTGGAGCCTAAGAAAGAAGAGTTGGTGTCTTCGTGAGTGACTTGAAATGAGGGAGATGAGTGAAGAAAAAGATTTCACGCAGTTTGTCATACCACGCTTCAATGGTCGTAAATGGAAAATTTGCTGAAGTCTAAGGGATTTTGGAAGTTGGTTCAAACGTGTTATATTGAGACACTATCAAAAGTAGAGCTTACAGAGTAACCGTAAAGACAATTAGAGGATGTGGAGTAAAAAGACCAAAAAATAAAGAATTACATGTTCCAAGCTATTGATAGGATAATTTTTTAGCAGATTTTGGAGAAACACACCTCGAAGGACATATGTGATTCAATGATAAAGAAGTATGCAGGCAGAGCTAGGGTGAAGCGCGTAGTCCTTCAATCATTGAGAAGAGATTGGGAGATCATGGAGATGAAGACCGACGAGACCATCACTGAGTATTTTGCTCGAGTTACGAATCTGTCAAACAAGATGAGAAGCAATGGAGAATACATGAAGAACGTTCTTGTTATGGAAAATATTCTCATGATTCTTGTTGAGAAATACAATTATGTGGTCGTCTCAATCGAAGAGTCCAAAGATATCGACTCACTTACAATCGATGAGTTACAAAGTTCATTGGTTGTGCATGAGCAAAAGTTCAACAAAAATAGCAGTAAAAGTAGTGGAGAAGAGCATACCATCAAGGTGATTATCGATGAAAGAAACAAAAGAAGTCAAAAGAGAGACAGTTTCAAAGGTAGAGAAAAAGGGCGTAAGGATTTAACAAGGCTACAATAGAGTGTTACCATTGTCACAAACTCAGACACTTTCAATATGAATGTCTCACATGGGATAAACAAGAAAACTATGTCGAACTAGACGAGCAACAAGAGATGTTGTTAATGACATTTCGTTCTTGGACACGAAGTGTAGCAACCACATATGTGGAACAAGGTACTATTTGTTGAATTAAATGAAACCTTTCAACGCACTGAAAATGTTTCAAAAAGTTATTTGAACCCTCGATAATGGATTGCAGTATCATTGAATCTTATTCATATGGATCTTATTTATTGGTGTAAAGGTATAAAATTGGTGAATTATATCATTTTTCTCCCTATATTGATAAGTGTGTAGAGACTTTACTAATTGAGCATAACATCTAATTTTCCTTCTCTATATGCTTGTTCACTTTGTGAAATCAAAAGTACCAACTTATCAATCATCACTATTGCCACGATTGAACAATCAGACAAGTTCAAAGGTTGATTTAAAAGTTTTTTCCATTCAAGTAATTGAACTTCTTTCGGAATATTGTATTAAGTACAAAAATAGTGCAACATTAGGGGTTGTTTGACTGGTTAACTTGAAAATAGTTTTTTTATAATTTTAAATAACAATGGGTTATTTGGTCATTATTTTAAAAACTATTCAAAATAACAAAAAAATATAATAACATTTTTTTATTGTGTGTGGCAAAATTGTTCTTAAAAATTATCTTTAGTGTGAAATATTTTTATTTAAAATCTTACATTATATCATTTTTCTCTAATGATAATTATGTATTTATCAATGAATTAAAAAATTAATAATATTTAAAATTAATAAATTATACAAATTAATATTTTAATACGAATGTGTGAGTTATATAGAAAAATGTGTGTCATTATTAAAAAATAATAAAATAATAAAAGCTAGACAAAAGTGAATATTTTTAAAATGATGATAAATTAAAATAATTAATAATTTTATTATAATTATAATAAAAGTGAAAGAAATATTTATTTTATTATTAGTATTGGTTATAAGAAACAAAAGTACATATGCATTAAAGACTTAGAGTCTTCGCCTATAATACGTGTTAGCCATGAGCATGCACCTTAAGACTACTTATGTGTACAAGTGTGGTTACTTGTGGTGCAGAGATGGTTAGGTGTAGATTGAAGCATGCGCAAGTTGGCACAGAGTTGGTTAGGAGTAGGTTGAAATGCACACACATTGGTGCAGAATTGGTTAGGCATAATGTGTAGTAAGGCTTGCTTGATAGACGTGTACTATGGGGACTACGTAGTTAGTTAGGGAATCAGAGTTTGTTAACATTCCTTTCTATTTTCTCTTTCCGTTATAAGGGCTATATATATCTTCAATGAGACCAATAAAATATATAACATAATTTATCAAATCAACCATCTCAGTCTTTCTGTTTTTCTCTTCTTCTTCCTTTCAAATTTCACATATTAGTGGTATAACAGCCATGAATACCTGTGACAAGTCCAACGTCAAGTTTCGTAGTGAGGTCCTGAAAACTCTCACACAACACGAGTTTGGCTTCAATCAAGTATTTGCTACCTTATAGGTAGTTCTCATTGAGTTATAGGCCCTACGCGCCTCTCGAAGCCCACCTAAGATCAAACCTTTTGCAGGGGATGGATCTTCACATCCACATCCACATACTTCTCACCCCAACCATGACTACTCTCACCCACACCATAATCTGTCTTTTCCAAAATTTACTAACGAAGACCTAACCGATTGGATTTATAAGGCAAAACAATACTTTAAATTCACCAACATTGCACCCGATCAACAAGTATAGCTAGCTTTCTTCCATCTATAAGGTATTGACCTGTAATGGCACCGGTGGCTTACCAAATTTTGTGGACCACTCATCTAGGATGAGTTCACCATTGCTACAAAATTGTGGTTTGGTCCAACAGATTATAAAGATCCTTCCGAGGCCCTAAATCGCCTTAAATAGACCACAAGCATAACAAATTATTAGGAAGATTTTAAGAAGCTTTCCCACATAATTGATGACTTTCTAGAAAAGTTCTTGATTAACTACTTTATTACTATACTTAGAGATGAAATTTGCATTGATGTCAAGAACAAGCAACCTCAGACATTGGCATATGCCATTGGAGTGGCAAGGCTGATCGAAGAAAGCAATAAAATAGAGAGAATGCCAACTTAATTCCCTCGTTTCCGACCAACATTAGTGACACAAAGGGCCTCGTCCAACTCCATAATTGGTGTGTTGGGACCTCTACCCAACCAATATCTGAACCCAGGTTCAATGACTCAACTAGTGCCTTTCCACCGAATTACAAATGAAGAAGCACGTGAATGCTATTTATGATTGAGGATTCACCTCGGGATCACACAGATGAAATTGAAGAACCCCTTCATAAGCAAGAGCATCACGAAGTGATATATGAAATTTCCTTTTATGCCATAGTAGGCATGGAACATCCACAAATCGTATGCTTCGTGGGTAAACTAAAAAATAAGAAGGTGTTAGTGCTGATAAATGGGGGTAGTACCCATAATTTCATTTATCAAGCCTTAATCTCTCAGTTCAGATTATTCATAGTAAAGGATAAGAAACTCAAGGTCATGATGGCTAATCGTGAGAAAATAAAAGGTGTTGGACAATATTGCAACCTCACCCTAACCATTCAAGGGTATCCAATCACTATAGATTACTACGTTCTTCAGGTTGTAGCATACCCATTGGTCTTAGAGGTATAATGGCTTGAAACTTTTGTGCCTATTGAGATGGATTATAAGAAGCTCACCATAAGCTTCACGGTAGAAGGGACCTCCCATACGTTCCAAGGATTGGGATGAACAAACATTGCAACTCTAACTAACAAGGAATTCAACGGGCTACAAGGCATAAGGTTATTTCTTCAAATAATCCCTTCCATCAAAAGCAACACCCAATTCAAGTCCTACCCCTAGAGATAGGAAAGTTCCTGGATGAATTCTCCTAGGTATTTGAATATTCCACTAGCTTACTACCAAAGCGATTGCATGATCATTGAATTCCATTACGGCATGGCTCAAGACCGGTGAACATGCGACCATACCATTACCCTTATTATCAAAAAGTTGAAATAGAAAAGATGGTATAAGAGCTTTTACAATCTAGCTTGATAAGGCCTAGTAACAGTCAATTTTCATCACTAGTCTTGTTGGTTAAAAAGGCAAATGGAGCATGTTGATTTTGTGTGGACTATAGGGCTTTTAACGAGTTTACTATCAAGGATAAGTATCCCATACTTGTTATTGATGAATTATTAGATGAATTTCATGGGCCAAGTTCTATTCCAAATTGGATCTACAATCAAGGTATCACCAAATACGGGTTCACGAGGATGACACTCATAAGATAGCATTCTGAATGCATGAGGGCCAGTATAAGTTCCAAGTGATTCCACTTGGTCTCACCAACGTCTCAGCCACCTTCCAAAGTCTCATGGATGACCTCTTCTGGCCCTACCTCAGCAAATTCATCTTGGGTTTATTTAATGATATTCTAATATACTTCAAATCGTGGGAAGACCATAGCGTGCATCTATAAACTATTCTCCAAATACTAGCAGTTAACAGTTTGTTTGCAAAAGAACCTAAATGTCAATTTGATGTGTTATAGATAGAGTACTTGGGCCATATTATTTCATAACAAGAAGTCTCGACTAATCCACCAAAAAATTGTGTTGTCATTAAGTAGCCAACACCAACCACAACCAAAGGAGTTAGAGGGTTCCTCGGCTTAGCGGGCTATGACAAAAAATTATTTGTCAATTCAATGGAATAACAGTCCCTTTAACTTGTCTATTGAGTAAGAGCAGATTTTAAGAGAATAAGGTTGTAGAGATGTCGTTCAAACATTTAAAAGAAGCCTTAACCTCCCCTCCTATATTACATCTTCCAAATTTCACTCAACAATTCATGATCGAATTTGATGCCAGTGGAATTGGCCTTGGGGATATCCTTGCCTAAGAAAATAAAGACATGGCCTATTTTAGTGTAGCATTAAAGAGATCAGCCTTAGCATTATTCACCTATGAGAAAGAAATGCTAGCCATTGGCAAAGCCATCAAGATATAGCGTCCATACGTATTGGGAAGATCATTCATAGTCCACACTGATCAAAGAAGTCTCAAGTACCTACTAGAGCAACAGATCACAACACCAGTACATGTGCGTTGGTTGCCAAAACTTCTTGGTTATGACTATGAAATTGCGTATAAATGTGGACTAGAAAATCAAGGTGTAGATTCCTTATCATGTGTAGTTAAGTTCCAATTTTCATCCATTCCTCAACCCCAAGCAAATTGGTGTCCCGTGCTCTAAAAGGAAGTCTAACAAGACTTCTTTTATGAAAGAATGTTAGCCAGAACCTCTTCTTCAACTACCCACAAGTTATGTCAACGTGATGGGGTATGGTTCAAGGGAGACAAGGTGTATTTGAGCTCCCATTCATCCTTAATTCCACAGATATTGGTTGATTCCCACTTATCACCTATTGAGGGCACTTTAGGTTTCACAAAACCCTCTCTCGCATTAAACAAAACTTCTGTTAGTCTAACATACGCAAAAGGGTGAAGGAATTCCTACACCTATGTGATGTATGTCACCGGTTCAAAACTGATTGTATGAAACCAGCAAGATTGTTTCAACTATTACCAGTTCCTACCCAATATATAGACTAAAATTTCAATGGACTTCATTGAGGGGTTACCATCCTCTAAAGGGAATACCATGATCATAGTAGTCGTGGATCGCTTGAAAAAATATGCCCATTTCATTACCATGAAACACCCTTTTTATTGCAACGATTGTGGCCAATATAGTTCGCCTGGATGACATTCCAACATCTATAGTTAGTGATTTTGATAAGGTATTTATCAGCTCATTTGGGTGAGCCTTATTCCAACTGCAAATGACCAAATTGTGCATAAGCTTAAGCTACCACCCTCAAACAGACGGTCAGATAGAGGTTGTCAATTACACTCTGGAACAATATTTATGCTATTTCATTGGTGATCAACTGCGACAATGGGTTGAATGGATTCCCTGGGATGAATTCAACTTCAACACCTCAACTCACTCATCCATCAAGATAACACCATTTGAAGCCGTTTATGGCATTCCACGCCCACATTTATTAACCTATGTCCAAGGTACTTCCCACGTCCAAGCAGTGGATGAGTACATGCATGATCGAGACACTATTATACGTGACCTATGCCATAACCTTCTACAAGTTCAAAATCGAATGAAGTGTCAAGATGATCAACATCGACACGAGGTCTCATTTATGGAGGGAGATTATGTGTACCTAAAATTCCAACTCTATAGACAAACTTTAGTGGCTTTTCGTTCTTCCATGAAGCTCGCTCTACGTTTATATGGTCCATAAAAAGTAGTGGCCCAAATTAGTGCAGAGGTCTATAAGCTAGCTTTACCCCTTGACTCCTAAATTCACATTGTCTTTCGTGTTAATTTATTAAAAAAGAACTTGGACCCTTCACTCCAACTTTTTCCCAGTTTCTCCCAATCACAGATAACTCTACTGTCTTTCCCCAACCAGAAGTTATTTTGGCTTGGTGTGTGATCCAGAAAAGGAAGTATTGGCCCAAACCTGAAATCCTTATGAAATGGACTGGTGCAGCGATGGATGAGGCCACTTGGGAGAATAAGTGGCGTTTCACAAAAGCCTATCATGATTTTATCCTTATGGGCATGTAATAGGAGGACCACCTTAATTAGAAAAATAAAAGATATACCATAGTTTATATAATCAATTCTCTCTTTTTCTATGTTTTTTTCTTTTTTTTCCTCTCAAATTTCACGTATTTGTGTTTTTCAAAAAAGTAAAAATATATATTAGATATTTTCAATTTTTTATTTTAAAATTTATAACTTAAATCAAATATATTAATTATTTTAAAAAATAAAAAATAATTTTTGAATTATTTAACCAAATAAATTATTAAATTTGAAAAATTCTTATACTTTTCACTTTTCAAGAAGCTCAAGCACTAGCCCTCCTACCACCCAAATCCCCAGTATCGATTTCAAACTTTGGTATGCATGTTTGGGATCATGAAGACTTTGTTTCGTCTAACAATTTCATTCATATATATCTGGTAAAAGAAGGGGTGGAATTTGTATCATTAATTTTAAAATAAATAGTTTAATCTCATTATTTTTAATTTGAGTTAAATTAATTCCAAAATTTTGAAAAAATAGCCAAAGTAAATCCTAATTGTGATTCTAGTTTAAATAAAACAAAAAAAAAATACACTTAATAGACTATCTTATTCTTAATGAATATTACATGAATTCAATTATTTTGACATGAAATGAACTTATAATGTCTTTAAAATCTCATTTTTAAATTTAATTTTTTTTGTTATACCATGGAAAAAAGGTATTTTAAGAATTTGTTACATATGAATGTTTTTTCAAACTTTTTATTTGTTGTTACTTAAAATTATTCAATTAACTTTAATTAATTAGATATGCATTTGATAAATATAATTTTTGTTATATACAATATTTAATTTTAATAATATTATGTTAATTAGATTAATTTAATTATTTTTATTAAATCATGATATTTAATTAAATAAATTTAATAATTTAAAGATTAAATTACTTATTTTATAATAATTTTGCGAATAAATGTAACTTATTACCCCATTTCCCCCTGTTTTTTAAGCCAGGAAATCACATCCATTAAGAAGCAATGAGTTGGGCTAAGTTAGGCCCAAGCTAAATTTCCTGCTCAAGTACTGTGTATACCCTTTTCCTTTCTTCGAAACTCACAACTTTTTGCTCACACAAATTTCAATTCGCTGCAACCGGGAGTGAAGCAGAATGGTGTGGAGTGCGACTATGATTGGAGCTCTACTGGGAGTGGGGACGCAGATGTATTCCAATGCCCTCCGCAAGCTTCCTTATATGCGCCGTATGATTGATCTCCTTCTATTCTCTTTCATTTCCTTATTTTCTAACCCTAATTTCAATTCAAAAGCTGCATCCCTCTAAAATTCTGTAATTTTTGATTGCAGATCCTTGGGAGCACGTGCTTGGGATGGGACTTGGGGTTGTATTTGTGAAACAGCTCGTCAAATGGGATGTCCAACTCCAGGAAGACCTCGATAAGATGCTTGAGAAGGCCAAGGCTGCAAACGAGCGCCGATACTTTGGTATCAATTTCACCCTTTATTTCTTCTCTCTATTATTTTCGATTTTGCATTTTTTATTTTATTTTTTAAGAATCAACACTATGATGATTTTGTTTATATGGTCCAATTAGATCTAACATAGGGAAATTGTTTGAGGTGATTTGGTCATCTATGTATATGAGTGAGTATTACACAAGTTGCTGTTGTGAAGAGCGATACAGGAAGCAAAATTTGCACAATTGGCTTGTTATTCAATTATTTGTATATTTATTCTTTTGACAGTGATTTGGCTAAGCATGGAAATACTCCATAGACTGCTTTTTGTTCTCTTTTTCACTTACTGTGAGTTATACTTGGTGCATGGTCCTTTCTTTTTCTTTTATGTCAAGTGTTACAGATACACTTCTGTTCTTAATTGTTTTCCTCTAAAAGGTAATGGGTTATTTTCATGTGAGTGCGAGCATAGAGTGTGCTGCACAAACAAGTGCAGCTAGTGCTGCTGCTTTAAGTGGTGTATAATGAAAATAAAATGATAATTTTTAGCTAAAAAAGGAATGTGGAAGATTGTGAATGACCTATGAAGTTTTCCGCAACTCTATAGGCTTCAATCTCTTCATATTTTTTTACAAGGTTGAAGAATTTGATTTCGGGAAGGTGGAAGATTATTGTTTTTACTGTTTATTTTAAATAATTTATGTTTCTAGGTGGGCTTGGTGTTGGGTGGGGGGTTGTACATTTGTTTGAGTTTCTGTTGGATAAGAGGGGATTCCTTCACTGTAGTATTGTTGTTGTGTTCTCTCTCTCTCTCTTCTCTTTTTTTTTTCTTCCCAATATGCATTGCATATGTAGGATATTTCTGCTGCTTGTCCTTACAGCTTTTGCTCTTATTAGAGTCTCTCTCTTCTTTTTTTTTGGCTGATCAGTAGTTTTTTTCTCTAATGATATTTTGGCCAAATAAACATGATATATCCATGTTTCTCTTTTCGGTTTCTATTCATTGGAGCAATTTTTGATGGGAAACAGGGTCGTGCAAATCCCTTTGCTTATGTCTAGGGATTGTTTAGTACCATTGTTTAGAAAATGTGTTTTTAAGTCCATTTGTTTGTGAAAGAAGTTAAGGGTAAGGAAAAAGTTAACTTTTCATTTAATTTTTCGTTATATATAACGGAATAATATATGTGACATATACATGTTTGTATTTTTCGATAAATATATATCTAATGAAGTAAATTTTAATTAAAAAAATGAATCAATTTTTTTAACAAATTATTTCGGGCAATTTAATAAAAATTTCATTGTTTAACGTGTGCCTTTAGATATTATTAGATAATAAAAAATTTGTTTACATTTTATTGAAAAAAATTTAAAGAGTTTGAGTAATTTTTTTAATTAAATATTAATTTTTTTCATGTATATACTTATTGAAAAATATAAATATGCATGTGATATTGTGCTATTCCATTATATTTAATGCAAAATTAGATGGAAAGTTAATTTTGTACATTTTTTACAAATAAAGGAACTTAAAAATACATTTTATAAGTTAGGGTATTAAACAACACCTTTGGTCACCCTTGGTGTTATTGCTTATTAATGCTCAGAAGATTATGATTTTTGCTTTATTATAACGCGTATGTTGATGATGATTTTTGCATTATTAATTCACAGATGACGATGATTGATGATTAGCTTCTGTTCCAGTAGATTGTGTTGGGTGCTTCAACATGCATGTTTCATGAGAATGTTGGTTCTCAAACTCGTAGAGGCATGGTGGACTTTTATGCATTTGGGTAAATGTGGTTAATGTTTCTATATCTTCAAGTCTTTATATTCGGTGAAAATTTGAAATCAATCTATTCATGCAAATGAATGAATAAGAACATTTTCTCCCATCAAATCACAAGCTTTTACGTAAATGAGGTGGGAAATTTCTGTTTGCTACTTTACAAATATGCATTTTTCTATATGTAGGGGATCACCGCTTTGATTGAATGAATAGTTTTTTCTCAAGCTTTTGAAATGCCCATTTGTTGACAAGTGTGATTACTTAAGGCAAAAAAGCATCTAGAAATGACAACAAAAGGACTAAGCCTTCTTGTTTTCATTGCTAATTTGTTGAACCCGTCTTTAAAATTAAGGATAATAGAAATCATTTACTCTTTATAATAACTATAATTTTTGCAATCAAAAACGTTAATAGATCTTTAATCGACAAAAAAGAGAGTATAATGGAACAATTCCGAATACAAAATGAGATTTTGTAATTTTTTTAACACAAAATGAGAACTTTGTAATGTTTTTGAAAATAAAATGAGATTTTATATGCCAGCCAACCATTCTCAAATACGCAACATTCTTGACGTTAGGCACGTCCTCCAAGGAAAGTTTTACCTAATGCACGTGCTCCAAGGAAAGTTGTATCTAATGCATGCCTTATATATATAAAATGGTTTTTGCAGTTAATATCTTAGTAAATTAAAAACTTCTTACCTAATGCACTTTCAGTGAATACCTTTTATATATATATATAATAGAAAATTTTGTAAATCTAATTTGCAATCAATCACAATAATTAATACTTTTATCTATTTATTTATACAATAATTAATACTTTTATCTATTTATTTCATACTTACAACAAATGTGTTATAAACAGGAAAAAAATTAATATATTATCTTCTATAAAATAAAAAAAATGAATTGAAATGATTTTCAAAAAGAAGATAAAAATAAATTAAAAATTGATATTTTTAATATTTTGTTTGTTAACGAAATTTTAGAAGCATTTTAACGACAATATATAATATGATATTTTTAATCAAAAAAGATATTTAAATAACATTTAAATATTCTTTTAACAATATTATTGACAATTTTGTGATAATTTCATCAAAAGATATAGATATTATATTTTGATATTTGAATGTATAAAATAGAGATATTGTTGTGATAATATCAACAATGTGTTAACACTTTCATCCTTACAAGTAACATTGATAGTAGAATGTGACACTTTTATTTTTATTTTTTAACACATTCATATTTGAGCATGAATTGATCCGTTTATTAAAATGATAAGCATGAATTGTTATTCTTAAGAATTAAAACAATTATCAAATGATAATAATGTAAGGTCAATAATCAATAAAACTATCAAAGTAATTATTTATAAAAATTATATTTATTTTATGAGCATTTTAATATTTATTGATATACAATAAAAATCTATTAAACTTAAAAAAAAATAAGGAGAGAAGACAACAGCTTGAAGTTAATCACATGATTGAAAAAGTTGATAATTAAATTATAATTTTTTTATCAAATAAAAAAACAAATTTATAATTAAAAAAACTAAATCTAAAATTATTTTTTAAAAATGTGGTCTCAAAAGTCATTTTTTTGCCTCCAAATAGTTTTCTTAGAAATATTTTAACATATTTATATTTATCTATACAACTACTAAATATTTTTTTTAGGCTTTTATATATAATTTAGATGTAGTTAGATTGGAACATAATTTTCCAATAGATATGTGTGTAATTTTCTCAAAAATATCTTAAAGAATGTAAGTTTTATGTCTATCTATAAGTTTTAATAACCTTTAAAGTAAAAGACAACATAATACAAAATATGTCCTTAAATTTTAAAAAATATATAATTTAGTATAATAATTTTTTTGGTTAAATAATATAAGAACAATAATTTAATAAAAAATTCAAATAAATTTAAAATAAAATAAAATTTCATACTTTCATAAGTTTATTATAATATTAGCACATGATCGAGCAATGTAGGAATGTTAAGCTAGGATAAAGGGTTTTCTTCGAGAAAAGGCATTGGTGAGATTAGGATTCAAATATGTAAGATAGAGTTGAAATGAAATGATAATTTTTATTTTATTTTTTTAATGTTTTAATTTTATCTTCTAATAACTTACGTGATTGAGCAAATTATGTTATTTTAAATTTATTTTACTTGTTAGGAATTTTAATATAAGAATGTATTAATTTAAATTAAGTTAATTATTAAATAATTAAATTATTTTTTAATAGTTATAAATCATTTGAGACAAAATTTATACTCCAATAACGATGCATTACAATACAAATGCAATTTTTTTTTATGTGATTCAAGTTTCTCAAATAGCGACCTGGATCATAGATATTATTTAAATTTTATGAGTGATAATATTAAATTAAAAAATAAATAATTTTTTAATTTATAATATTTAACACGTGATAATATTATTTAAAAATCAAATAATTTTCTAATATACAAAAAATATGAGTATAAAAATTGTATGCAAAATTGTAACATATTAGAATCTCTTGTCCAAATTCGTTTATCAGAATTCAGCTAACCCAGAAGCAGACAGAACTGGCTCGTCTTCCTCTCTTCAAATCTCCCTAGTCTCTACCAACCTTCGATTCCCAAACTAACATTACCATCTAAATCCCTAAATCGAAAAACTCATCGTCATGGATTGTTTTTCAACCTCAACCATTTATGAATCTTCACCTAATCCCTATTGCCTTTTATTCCAAGGGATCTCTCTCATTCCTCTTTGGCACTATCTTATTGCTTCTCTCATTTTCATCCTATTATTCCTTTACAACTTTATCGAGTTCCATTTCTTCGAAGATCTTCTCACTGGCTTTCGCGGATATCCCGTTTTGTTAACCTTCAATCCTCGTTCTCACATCTACGACGCCGTCGTTTCCAAGTGTTCGATTCTTCATGCCAGGTTTTTCTCTGCATTTTTCGTCTAGACTAGAATTTCTTAGATTTCATATTTCCCGGCATAAATTGTTTGTAGGATCTGTTTTCATTTTCTCTTTTCGATCGTCGAGCAGGTATTTGGCAACGCCGTGGCTTTCAAGTCCTCATGTGCAGACTGTTTTCCTCGGTTTCTTCGGGAGACCTCCTGTCTTCAGCTACCGAAGGTGTATTATAGTTCTCAACTTCTGAGGTTTTTCCTTTTGCATTATTTGTTTATAGACAATTGTAAAGGACTAATTTGAATTGCATTATCGAGTATTAGTAGCTTCTTTGGATATGTTTTTGCAACTCGATGTTTGGAACTCTGTGGGTCGTTAATTGTGATATCACATAGGTGAAGTATCTCCTAGGTTCCATATTTTAAGCGTTGTAGAAGGGAAGGTATATTTGTAAATAGAAGACGGATTGAATATTCATACTATCGATTTATTATAAAATACTTGAGCTGGGGATCGATGATGAATGCTTGGCCATCTAATTAGTACTGCTGTGTCATGCTATCTTTTATTTGCTAAGCCAATGTGGCGCAATTGACTCATGAGCCATAGCACAATACTCAAACATTAGCAAAAAAAAAAAATCTTACAATACTCAAAGTCCTCACCCGCAGGCTGAAGTACCAACTTAGTTTCTGTTATTAGGAAGGTTATGCGGGAAACTTTTCTTAAGAGCAGAGTGGGTTTGTCAAATAGATTAATATCTCCAAGCCATACTATGAACTTTTTCCTCTGTTTATTCTTCTATCTTGATATTCGGCTACATGGGTTTAAGTACTTTATCAAAGTTATATTGTTCACCAGCAAAGGGTTTTTGGACCTGATGGCCTGGCTTAACGACTTAACATGAAACTTCTTAAGAATTAGATGGCTACTGAGAAATTCTGTCCTGGAGAATTGGAGATTCTTGAAGGCAATATAAATCTCATTGATTTTCTTGGCTGTGAAAATGAAAATGAATACATAGGTCGGTTGTTTCTATGAGTAGAGAGGACAGCAAGGCTGCATCTCCATCTTTTCACTTGACAAGAAATTGTGGCTGTCTCAAGCAGACAACTTCTGGTTTTTGACGAACCACTTCTAAAAAAAATAACATTATAAATTAAACCAAAAGAAGTAATTGTCAAATCATTGCAAATTGGTATTCCATCATGACCTATAGTAATGTTAACGGTCAACAGAGCATTTCCTTGGAGGATGGACCTCTGCTATCAGCGTGTGTATAATTAAGACTTAATTCAAATTACAGTCAATACAAATGATGCTAACAAAAATAAAAAGAAATACTGCTAATAGAAGTTTCAATCAAGCACCATGTATTTTGCTTAAGATTGATTTCTCTAATTTGTATTATCATCATGAGTTCATGGTAGTATATTTTCCATCATACCTGTTACTTATTTAATCTCTCCAGCATCAGTTTATACCTGCTGCTGATTAACGATGTAGAGTTCTATATATATATTAAAATTAATAGTACCCATTGCCTAACAGATAGTTAACTTGAATTAAAATGGAATTTAACAGTAATCATTTTTAACATTTTAATTGTGCAATGTACGTGTGTATGACTAATATATATATATATATATATTAAATTTCAACAGTACCCATTGCCTAACAGATAGTTACCATTTTTCTCTCAGAGAAATCTTCCAATGTTCTGACGGTGGAACCATTGCCTTGGATTGGCTATCGAATTCTGATGGTAACTATAGTGTTCAACTATATCTAACTAACATGCTTCAGCTCTAAATTATGATAGTTTAAAGGAAGTTTACACGTTCAGATTGATGTATGGAATGCATGTGACCATGCATTAAGGAACTTTGTAATTCCTGTATCATTTAAATTTTCATTTCATATACCGTCTTTATCATTTAGATTATTTTTCATAATTTTTTATTTTGTTTCATCAACTTTATTGCATCTTGTCTATTTTGACATTTTTTAGATACTTTACATGATATTAGCATGGATATCTTGCACTCATTACCTGTCTCTGCCACAGCTTGCATTACATTACTGTTTCCTCTGAGGTCTTTGCTCCTATTCTTTTGGAAAAATGTTATCATATTGGTCTTTAATTTTTATTTTTTTTTATGAACTTTTGTTTTATTTTTCTCTTATATTCATCTTTAGATTCTGAGATAATACCAGTTGTCTTTATTTACGTATGTAATATTTACCATAGAATTGATAGGATGTTTATTTTGAACCCATTCATTGTGTAGCTGATATAATTGATATTTTTTTACAGCTTTAAAAGACGCTTTTCTTATGAATAGTTTCATATCTAAAGATGATACAACTCCTATTGTGGTGGTTGTTCCTGGTTTAACCAGTGATTCAGCATCTGCAGTAAGTTTCTCTTTGTTTTTACATGTTCTTTTGATTTGGTTTACAAATGCCTCTTATTGTAATTTGTAATTTAAACCAGTTGACCTTTTATATAATGTGGTCGTTAAATGTCTTCTTTCAAAGCTTGGTGTGCAATGTCCTACTAGTGAAGCTTTTATGCTATCTAAAATTTCCTAATGTGAAGCTTCTCTGGCTAGCCGTACATAAACAATTATTTTATTTTGTATATGAGCATAAAACCCAATGTTACATATTTATGTTCGGAGGTGAGTTTGTTTGTTTTTAAATATTTGTAATATCATATTCATCTTATTTTTTGGTATTTCATGCAGTACTTAAAGCACTTTGCCTTTCATATGGAGAAAAGTGGATGGCATGTTGTCATTAGTAACCACAGAGGGTTAGGTGGTGTCTCTATTACAGTGAGTTCTCTGATTGATGACATACTTTACGAATCATCATTTCTGCATACGTCTTATCGTTCTAGTGATGATTGACAAATGAAAACATTCTCTAATAGCACTGTTACTTTCCCTTTTTCCCCATTTGATGTGGTTAACAAATAATAAAAATGATAATTTTGCAGTCTGATTGCTTCTACAATGCTGGGTGGACAGAGGATGTACGGGCAGTAGTTAGACATCTACATAGTGAATACCCTAAGGCTCCTTTGTTTGTTGTTGGAACTAGTATTGGTGCTAATGTCCTGGTCTGTTTCTCTTAATAACACCTTTAATGTTTCTCGTCAATTTACTCTGTTATTCTTATTTATTTGAAACTCCTTGTATGCCTTTTCTTTTCAAATACATTTAGCGTTTAGAGTAATACAACTAGATTTTGCCTCTTGTTAAGTCAACATTTAAGATGGAACTGAAGTTCGAAGTAGCATGTCCTGAGTTCAACTTCCTTTTGCTAACTGTTCTGTTCCATATGCTCAACCTTCGCTATTGGTCTTTAAATTATGTTCAGCTGTGATGTGCGTGTCTTAGTTGACACTATCAACTATCAAATCAGTTTAGAAGAAAACGGTCATTGTTCTATATCCTACATGCTTTGAAATTTTAGGAAGAGTTGCGTAATGATATCTTAAATCACTTTAATTTCATTGCATACTCTTAAATCACTTTCATTTTATTCCATACTCTTAAATCACTTTCATTTTATTCCATACTCTTAAATCACTTTCATTTTATTCCATACTCTTAAATCATTTTCATTTTATTCCATACTCTTAAATCACTTTCATTTCATTCCTGGTTCATATTTGTTGGCTTCTTTTATTAATGCCACTCGATAACTTCGACTCATATTTTTGGATAGACTTGAGTTGAAGACGATGGATAGATAAAAATAAAATTTGATTATTTCCATCATATTTACAATAACACAATAATACAATAATATCATTAATATAACACACAACACTTCTGATGCTTCTGGATTATAGAGTTTATGCAAATCTTTTAACTGAAGGACGGAAATAGAATTTCGCACAACCTTAGCCAAGGGAAGATAATAAAACCAAGCAGTATGGCAGTTATAATTTTGATCTAATTATTTGTAAACTGACATTTAATGATTGTTTATACTAATAATGGACAAAGGAAACAAACTGGAAGCAGTGTTACCAGCACAGACACTAGAATGTCCTGTAACTAGTATGTAATTGTATTCTACAGTAATCCTGAAATATTAAAAGTCTTTTATTGTATTATTGTGTTGAACCCATGTGTCTGAAACATTCCACGCCTCACACTTAAATTTTACCAATATTCATATTTGATTCTCTTTCTTACAATATCTATATTTGATATGACCTACTAGTCTCTTATTTCAATTTTGTTAGAATATACAAGCACATGAACAAGTGGATGAAAATGGTCATACTATTGTAGACTGGCTTCTTGACATCATCATCTTGATATTCATATTCATTTTTCTTGGTTGTGTTCATATTCATAGTCTGCTCTCGTTGAAATTAATGCTATCAGGTGAAATATCTTGGGGAGGATGGAGATGATGTCCCTATTGCTGGAGCTGTTGCTATTTGTTCTCCTTGGGACCTTTTGGTTAGTACATTAGCTTAACAAGACGGTGCATATGCAGCACATTTAGTATCACTATTTAGATAAGTACATGCTCAATATTTATTGCTAGCCTCTGCTAGATTGCTTTTTGTTATTTTCTTATTATCACTTTGTTCTAGGTTAGTCTTAGGAGAAAAGCTTTGCCAAGGGTTAAGCAGCCGGTAGGTAACCTAAGTGTGGTTGTTTGAAATTCTAGTAACTGGAAGCTCATGATATTTACTACGTATAGTCCTGATTCTTTGTTAATGTTTTGGAATCTCATTTAGTTTTTTGGGGTGTAGTGCTTCTTTTAATGGCTTTCTGTCATTTCTAAATGCCAGATGTAAAAATTTCCAAAAGCACTAACCATTTACTTGATCTTAAATTTTTAGAACCGTTACTTTAATGATGCATTTATGTTGGATGGTTGATAGTATGACATATATGTCGTGTTGATGCTCAAGAACCATATCTTCCCCATAACCCAATTTTTATAAAACTGTTCAAATATGCTTCAACGAACTATAGACTTTAATAAATTACCTGTAGTTGCGTTTAACTAATTGAAGTTTCCATCATTTTAACTTTCTTTTGCAGATTGGTGATAGATTTATTAGTCGCAGGCTCGTGCAGAAGTTTTATGACCGTGCACTGGCAATTGGTCTTCAAGGTTATGCACAATTGTATGTGCTTCTTTTCCATTGAGTCAGGGCAAAGTGATACAGTCCAAAAATGAAAGACGGAAATAAAAAACAAATAAGAATTGAATTACCAAGGAAATGATGGTTTTGGTTTAATGGTTCTGTATGTAAAGACACATATTATATATATATATATATATAGTGGAAGATTACATTAGTCCTTTTACTTTTACAAAATGTATCATTTAGTCCTCTAATTTTAAAAATGTGACATTTAGTTCTTTTACTTATAAAAATAGTGTCAAAAAAGACATTTAGTAATTTTGAATTTATTTAAAAAAATAAAATTATTAGAGGTATTCCACTCATAAGGTGGGAGTAAAAGACGATAATACTTTGACCAGTTATGTTTGTAATTTTTTTGTTTGATGAGGTGGGGTTAAATTACGAAAATACCCTCATTAATACTTGTTTAAATTTTTTATCAATAAAAGTTCTTTTGTGGCTCATTTTTTATAAGTAAAAGGATTAATGAACACCTTTTTAACGTTAGAAGACTAAACAATACTTTGATTCAAAGAAAAGTGACTATGAATTTTTTCATACATATATATAGTATCTAGGTTTGTGAATATATAATTGTGTGTACGTTCAATGCAGACACCAGCCTCTCTTTTCTCGACTTGCTAATTGGGAAGGAATAGAAAAGGTTGGTTGATCGTAGATTTTTTATTTATTTATTATTGTTACAGTGATTAATATTAATCTTTGATAATGTTTAGAAATAATTAGCACATTGAAAAATTTCCAACCTCAATTAATGCGTTCCATGATTGCTTCTAAGATTTTATGCTGATTGGAAACGGTTTCTCCAAGGAAAATATATGGATTGATGTCTGATATATGTAGAAAAGGGACGTTTCTGTTCAATAGCTCTTCTCCTGCTGTGTCCTGCTAATGTTTTTTCATCTGATCTCTTTTTCGCTTCAACAGTCCCGCTCCATTAGAGATTTTGACAATCATGCCACCCGCCTTGTTGGGAAATATGAGGTATCAAAGTACTTATTTCTTATGCAAACTTTTTTTTTCATTTCTTTCTTTAGTTACCCAAAGTATCTTGTTTTCTCAGACTGTGGATACATACTACAGGCGCTGTAGCAGTGCTAGTTATGTAGGAAATGTGTCTATCCCACTTCTCTGTATCAGTGCTTTGGATGATCCAGTCTGTACTAGGGAAGCCATTCCTTGGGATGAATGCAGGTGGAGCTGCTACTAAATTTTTATGAATGAATTTCATATGGTTCAAGTTCCGCTCTGATAATAATGTCTTTAATAGGGCAAATAAAAATATCGTCTTGGCTACCACAAAGCATGGTGGACATCTTGCCTTCTTTGAAGGGATAAGTGCAAGTAGCTTATGGTACTGTATTTTTCTTTTACAATTTTAGTTTAACTCATCAAATGCTGCAAAAGATAGATGTGATGATCAAAATGAATTCATATATTTGTTTTTAAAAAGGTATCAAGGGCCTTTCTCAACTGAAATTATTTTTGGCGACTTTTCAACAATTTCATTTACTGCTCATCTAGGTTGGTGGGTCATACACTCTTTATCGAAGTTCCTTTTTTAAATTGCCTGAAATTTATAGGACGAAGTTTTCCATGTTAGTTTAGTTTAAATTTGGAAGCACACGTTTTGCAGCCTATGTTTTCTCATATTTCTGCAGAAGCTGATTAAAACTTGTCAGATAAAAGCTTGTATCTGTTATTCTGACAAGGATGCTCGCTTTCTTTCCCACTTGCAGGTGGGTAAGGGCTGTGATTGAATATTTAAAGGTTCTTCATTCTAGTGAATATATGCATGTCCAAAAGAAGGTTCTATTTTCTGCCCAATAAAAAAGCTGCATCTTTTTCCATAATTAGTTTGCTTGTTGTTGGAGTTATAGTACCATATGGATACTGCCAAATGGTCCGAGATGTTGTCATTGTAGATTCGTCAAAATGTCAACTTTCTTCCAAATCATGCAATTGAGTTGCTATGTTTATAACTCAAAACTTCGTTTCTATTTCAGGTTGTGAGCTGTGGTCCACAGTCATCATTGGACTCTTCAATCGACCAGGGTCCATTTGTAAATGTGACCAATGGAATGGTGGTTGCAATGAGCACCGACCAAACAAGAGATGATAATATAGAGGAGACATCTGACGCAGAGAAGACTTGTGAAGGAAGAGGTCCTGATGCAGATCAGAATGTGCAGAGGCCAAAACAGGAGTCTGACAATTGTTTAGCATCTAACACTGCAGAAATCTCCAGACATATTACTAGTGTTGAGGATTGCAAGCCTTTTGAAGCTACTCTTCCTGTTAGGAGATGCTTGGACTTGCTTCGTCAGCAAAATAGATTCTCGATGTGGTTGCTTGCCTATGTTGCTCTAGTCACAAGCTGGCCATTGTTGGGCTCTATCTTTCAATACTTTAGAAAGAAGCGTAAGAATTTATTACTTCCTGGTTTGATCGGAAGATAATAATGCTTTTAAATTGTTATGTGATTTGTACTTGTAGAAACATGATATTTATGTACAAACCGATGGATCACAAATTCGAACCAATTTGTATCTTAATAATGGAAATACAATAATCTTAAAATGCTAATTAATGAAATTATTATGATTAAGCTTCCCAGCAGAAACAGAATTACAATCAGATCTAATTTATTTTACCTCCGAGTATACAGTTCAAGTTGTGATTAATTATATGTCTATTGGATCTTATCTAGTTCTTTTATCTTCTCCATTGTATTTAGAGATTTCAAGTCTCCTTAATTTTATGCATTGTTGTAATTGCTGTTGTCTTCTTAGGAGCAAGCAATTTTGCTATATTGTATGATTATTATCTTCTCATGCTCCTTGGTTGGTTGTCTTAGAGTATGTTTATTCAGATTTTTTAAGGGTAATATTAATATTTGGGTAAATTAACGGTCAAAAGAACACGCTACTGTAATTCCCTTATTGCCCAAGACTAACAATGAACTGGATACGGATCAAATAGACCAAGTAATGGATTGTAGAGAAAAAAATTTAAATACTAGAAGCTAAAAAGTGTTGTTGTATTGGCTTCAAATATTCTCTTTCTGTCAATCTCTTACTGAATGTGTTTTTTCTCTTCCAAGAATTTATTCTTTTAAAAAATTATTTGCTCATTTGATAGATCTAAGCATGTAACTTTTTTTATTTTTAAAAAAAGAAATACTAAATTCTAATTTCTTATAAAATAAGGAAACGGATTCTAACTTAATTCTATAGTAAGTTATACCACCTGTAATCAGGGTTGCAGCTAGGGAGATTGGAGTGAGTTATAGACTTTAGCTAGATAAATTTTTCTTACTAATAAATAATTTTTAACATTTTTAAAAATAGAATAAGAAATTTGGTCTCTCCTATAATAAAATTATTATTATTATTAT
The DNA here is from genome assembly GCA_037013495.1 of Hippophae tibetana. Classification (NCBI taxonomy): domain Eukaryota; kingdom Viridiplantae; phylum Streptophyta; class Magnoliopsida; order Rosales; family Elaeagnaceae; genus Hippophae; species Hippophae tibetana. Next base: position 3,410,180 of record CM072807.1, read on the forward strand.
ATATAAGTAAATAAAAATAAAACAACTAATATAATATTTTGTATTTTAAAAAATATCTTATATTTATCTATTATAAAAATATAACTTTATTTACCATCAAATATTTTATAACATAAAGTTTAATTGTCACCTCCATATGAAATAAATTTTAATTCCGAATTAACTTAGACCTCCTTAAAAAATTTGTCCTAATTTCACTTCTATTTAGACTACAAGTTAATCCTAGAATATGAGCATTGAATATAAGTTAGCGGACTACCCGTGAATAAAAAATCCAATAAAATATTTATTTACGTTTAATAAAAAAAATGACAAAAATAACATGCTAAATAATTAAAAGACAGTTTTAAAAAAATTAAAACATATATATTAAAAAAATTAAAATAATTTTAAATCTAATCAATTTAGAATTTAAATCTAGCCATTAATAAAAAAACATTATTAATAAATCAATATATTTTTTATTTAAAATGTATCTTTTGATATTTTATTATTATAAATAACAACTATATCAATTTCATAATATACTGTTATTCTTTGTTCGTTTTATTATTTGTTTTGTTGGCTCATTCTCCCTTTCAACAAGCCAAACAATTTATGCCAAATATATATAAAATAAAACAACTAAAAAACGAAAAGGCCAAACAATTGTTTTCTCTCATACTTTCTTTTAGTTTTATAGCTAATTAACCCACCGGCTGAGCACAGTACATCAATTTGACAGCATGGTAGCATGGCTTGTGGATAGGAAGCATGCAGTTTGAATTTTAATTACTGTATAATTTTTTAAAAATTATACGCTCGCAATTAATAAATAATATTTTCTCTTTTACCTTTCAAATTTTCTTCACCATTTTGTCCTACAAAGTTATATTGAAACATTGCATTATATCACACGCATAATATATTTGATTTTTTTTTATCAGAATCACTCAAAACTTAAAGTTTTATAACAACATTGATCTCTTAATGATTTGAATACAAAATAAAATTCATAAATACATTCGACATAATAACATAAAACATTTATCTAATGTACAAAATTTTATTATGGACATCTAGTATTGTAGTAACTCTTATTACGAAAAGATAATACTATATCACAACAATAATAAGTTTTATCTTAAAACAATTTTAATAAAAAAATATTTTTTTTAATAATAGGTTGTGTTAGTATGAAAAAATATTGATTCAATATAAAAAAACGTTGACTTAATATAAGAAAATTTACCATTGATATTAAATATCGTAATAAGATATACCGTAATAAGATATACGATGATAAGATAATACCTTATCATAATAATAATAATCTTTAATTATTTTAATAAAAAAATTGAATTTAACCTAAATATATTATTAATTTAATAAATTATCCGATTTAAATTTCTTAATTTTAACGGATAAGTAATATTTGGATAAAAAAACTCATTTTACATACACAATGCACATAAACTAATAACTTTTCAAAATTGAAAAAGAGTACAATCATTTACATCTAAATTAATATATAATATCAATAAATAGGATGACATCGAATTAACCTAAATATAAAACTTTTTGAAAACAAGGTATAATATAATTAATCATATTAAAATATTGAATCAAAATCTATCATAATTATAATTAATTAACGTAAGAATTTAATTTTTTATACCTCAAACATAATAAAGGTGACGTGATGATTAGTTAGTGATGATCCTTGATATACTATTATTTATAATTGGACAAGAAAGATTGATAATAAATATGAGACAAATGTATCCCATCTTTTTTTAGTTAAGATAATTAGATTATTTTAATCATTTGTTATTTTTATAGCAATTGAATCCTTTTTATTATAAAAAATAGATAACACAAAGATAATGAATACAAATTCTTGCAGATTTTACTATAGCAATAAGATTGGAGAGAAAAATATAAAAATAATTATATATATATATATATATAAATTAATAGCTATATCATATAAAAACAATTGGGGAAAAAAAGTAGAGAGAGAGAGAGAGAGAGTATGAGCACACTCTCTTGAAGTCTCGAGGAGTCCAATAGAATAGAGAGGAATCCACGTTCTACAATCCACCTTTTTGGTGTTGTGAGCTTTGGATCTGATATTTGAATATGGCAAAAATGGAGGAGTTAAGATCAGCTATTGAGCAACAAGTTGGCCAAATGTTAGATCTTTTCCAAAAAAATTCTGCCGAACTTCGCACTGGTTTTCGACCTGCTATTGATAATTTCATTGGTTTCTTCCATGCCATCGACTGGAAAGTATGCTTCTCTCTCTCTTTCTCTGCGTATTTTCTATTTGCTTCTATATGAATTGAACGGAATTAGGGGAGAAAAGGTTGACTCAAGATCGTTAATTTTGTATGTGCTTTCTACGTTGTTGAGTTCCTAATGGGAACTTTGCACTCATTTGGACAGGAGCCTTGGTTAATGGGATTGTTAGGGTTTCATTTTGTATTGTTTCTGATAGCTATTATTTCCCGGAAAAATACCAACTTTCAGATGTGTTTCTTCCTTCTGGCATGTAAGTTCATCTATAGCTTTCGCGTTATCTGCACTCTCATTTCTGTTATTTATTCTTCCTTTTTTTAGTTATCTTTATTGCTCGTAAATGGGTTCAGTTTTGTGAAGGCCCTACCCTGAAGGGGCTTAATTTTAGTTTTGTATCAGCTTAATTTAGACCTTAGATTGGAATCTTGGCAGCTCATTTCCTTGAGTCTGATCGAATCCCGGATCCCCTCCCCTTCCCCACACCCAAAATGGGTGCTTATCAATTTATCCAAAAAAAAAAAAAGACATTAGATTAGTGCTTTAGCATATTCCTGGTTCTAATGAAATTACATGAATGACTTCATAACCTTATGGCATTTTGGATGAGAAACATGTCTTATTGAATCAATGACTGCTGAAGCTGCACATTATGCAATGTGCATGAACATGCTGTACATCTTATCAAAATAATTGCCTCTCTCTCTCTGTTTGATGCTTAAAAGGGATACTGACCGGTGCAATATTAGGGATCTGGACTCTATAGTAAGATTTTGTTTGGGAAATATTTACTAAGCAATGGAGAACATATTACTTGCAAAGCACACAAAGAAGCTACACACATGATCGACACCCTCATTAGGAAACATAGAGATAGATAAAATCAAATAAAGAGACATTAATTAACAAAAAACCTATATGCTTGCTAAAAAAAACCAGATACAAGACACTCCATGTTCTCTATCATCGAAACCCATGGAACGTGCAGAAAATAAAATGATTCTTCAACTTCGTCTTAATTGAGTGCAAATAAGGGAAAGATAAATCAAACTAAAAGAGTACCTCCTTCACTTTTGATTATGGTTACTAAGAATGAAGAGAGAAGAGTTTTTTTTTCATTCATTGTTCAAAGTGTAGGTGGCAGCATCTCAATGCTTTAATGTTTGTTCAATAATTTATTCTCTTAACTAACAAAATCCCTGTTTTTAGCTTTACTTATTATGTTTCTCAAGTTTAAGCTGATAACTAAAAATTTCTTGCTTTAGCTTAAATGTAGCTATTAAATTACTTAACATTAGTAAACATTATGTGTCAAAATTGATCACACCCTGCTTGCATTAATTTTTTGATAAGGGTGACCCCATTGCTTAATCAGCAAAGGATCCCTTTCTAAGTTAGGTAGCTGTAGTCTGATAGCCACAAGCAACAAGATCATCACTAAACTTTACCCACTTCACTTCATGACACCACACTTACAAAATCGGTATCTAAATCAGCAAATAAAAATCAATGCAATAAAACTTACCTTATGGGGGTGACTAAACCTCTAAATCAAATCAGATGTGATAACTGATAACCAACACTACACCTGATCTAGCATCGGTTGACGTGTATAATCGACGTTATGTGCCATGTGTAGCGTCGGTTGTACATGTCAACCGACGCTATATTTTTTAATTTTAAGTCTATTTTATGTATTTTTTAATTAAGTCTATTTGAATTCGGTTTTTTACTTGAGCCGACTTGAGATTTTAAGTCGGTTTATATGCATACTGATTTATAGTAAATTATAAGTTAGTTTTTTCTTAAAACTGATTTTAAATCTCAACTTAAATACTTTTTATTGTAGTAGTAAGGGTTTCTTACACATGGATTATGTTTTGCAGTGGGTGGTGTGTATTTTGCTCCAGGGCTCAATAGATTCCTTGATGAGAATTGGAAAAGCTTTGCTGGCCAGAATTATTTTAATACAAATGGACTTTTTCTCTCGACACTCTGGTCTGGGCCACTTCTCATCATTGCAATCATAATTATGGTTAGTCAAGTATCTGCTCTTTTTTTTATATTTTCTTTCAATTGGGCGTATTGGATTTTTCCCTTATCAATAAAATGAGAAGAAAATGTTCTTTTGCAGATAAACACATTATTCTCCTTATGTCAACTGATGGTTAGGTGGAAAAGGGCCGAGCTTAGACATAAGGCAAGGCTCGCTCAAAGTAAGGAGGATTAATTTAGTTCGATGCATTCTTATCCAATCATTCAAGGGTTATTTCTATAAGAAGTTATGAGTTCTGTAAATTACAAATTGAGCTGACCTTAGCAAATTGTGTACCATCATGTTTTAAATTTTTGTTCCTATTAAATTCAATTTATTAAGTTCAATTTTTCGACTACCTTATTGTACCCATTTAAGCATTATCCGTTGGGTTGTTACTTGTTAGTAACTTAATCCTGCCTGTTGTATTGAATATTCACGAAAAAATATTTTCATCATAAAACACCATCAGGTTTGGGAAAGCAAAAAAAAAAAAAAAAGAAGAAGCAGCCATAAACGCTATCTTCTTGTGATTTTCTTAATTGTAATTATTTTTCCAATTTCAAACTGTTATTGAAAGTTAGACTTAGAGTAGATAGTTTTTTGATACATAGAGTTGATGGTTTGGTTGCCGTAATCCACTGCATTTTTATTTGTAAATTGTAACTTTTTTTTTGTTTCTTCCTCTATTTTTTTCCTTTTTTTTTTTGAATAGATAGAGTTCAATAATTTCTTCTTTTTTTATCAGACATTTAGGAGTAATTTTGATTAATGTAACGGTAACGGATAAACACCTTATCAAAGAAAGCCAGCTATTTTTTGGCATGCTTGCCAACAGCATCCTATGTAATATGGAGCAAGATATTTTGGTTGTTATTTTTTTTATCAAATTTAAGTTATACATTATTAATCTATGAGTTAAATAATATTTTTATTAATAACTTTAAATTCATCATATTTATTGGTTATAAAAATGAAGGTTGAAAATTAAAAAAAAATCATAAACAAGGAATCCTAGTACTACATTTGCTGCTATGTTAACCTAAAAGACTGTTAGTGAACTGAGCCAATTTGAGTGTTTTGTTGAGGAAATGAGCACGTCTTGATGACATTATTACAAGATGCTTCTTCTATTCTAAGAATGACTCAAGCTTAGGTTATATATATATATTCTTCAAAAAATTAAAATTTATCATAACTCTCGTTAACATATATGTTCTTGAAAGAAGTAAAAGAGTATATGAAGTGTTTAAGAGAGTGATGCATCTTACCTTGTATTGTAAAATAAATCTTATTTTGTTATCTTCATATTTACCTTTAATTAAATAATCCTTGCAATAACTTGTCCCCCCAAGATAAATTTACAACCCTATTCTCCATAAATCTCGTTACTCTTCTGATTTCATTTTGATAGGAACATACAAGAGAGCTATTAATACAAACTTCTTACAAATGGTAAGATTAAGATGACTGAGCTACTAGAAAAAATGCAGAATATAAAGAGATTTAAAATAAATAAATAAATAAAACAGAGAAGCCTGAAATGATATATTTTTTTATTAGTGTACAACAAAAGTGTAGATATTTTTCTTAAACAACATGGAAAAAGGGCTAAATAATATACTTTATCAGAAGAGTGATTTTGAAGAGTGATTTTCAGTTAACATTTTTTTAAGGAAAATTGACAGTTTATAATATATGTTTCACGCGTGGAGTTACAAACTTTTTTCTATTGTCATAAAAAATAAACCTCTTACAAAAAATATATATTGAAACTCATACCAAGAGTATAATTTAAATTAAAAAAACCTATAAAAAAATAATTTTATCTTTATAAAAATATTTATTATTTGATGAACGAAAATATTTCTTACTACCCCCAACAATTACCGTCAACCAACCTCCATCGAATGATCTCAAGTTATATTTTTTTTACAAAATCTATAATTAAATCACCACAACTTATTTGAAGTACTCCTCTGTCACTTACCACCAATTCATTCCTTTTGATTTCATCCATCCCTTCATTCTTTCAGAACACCTTATATTTGATCAAATCTAAGATAAAAATGATTAAAAAAAGATAAAGAGTTAACACAATAAGAGTAAATAAACTGATACTATTATTAGAAAATATATTACTTCAAATGAGTTAGTGATTATATACCTTTAGGTTTGATAAAAATTATATTTTTGAAATATTTTATGGCAAAGTTTTGAAGGGTGGCTAATGTACCAAATAAAATAAAATGAGATGGTATCAAATGTATGACAAAGATGACGGAGGTAAACATAATTAGTAGAATACATGCGGTTATTTTGACAATGAAATAAACAAAAAATATTAGAAACAATGTAAAATTTCATAAAGATAAAATTAAACACCTATAAATTAAGTGTTTTTTTCAGAATTATTGTACTTTTTATTAAATTAGGAGACTACTAGTATATTAGTTTAATAATATGCATTTAAATATATACCTTTTATTTAAAAAGATTCCACCTAAGTATGGAACCCATTCTATTATATCCTCCAAATTCACATATATCTCTACGGTAGGTAGTTTCAAATTTTACAAAAGTCTAGACACTTCGAGAGCCTCCGTGGCGGGAATAAAGTAATTGACGGTAGACAGCAGCAACATGAAAGAAGAAGACAAGCAGTATAATAAGATCATCTAAGAGACCAACTATACCCAGTATTCCTGTGAATAGCCAAACAAAGATAAATGCATTAAATGAATGCTGGTTAACAAAAAAATCCATACCAAATCAATTCAAAGTTCAAAGAATGGAGCACAAATACCTTCTGGAATAAAATCGACTGGACTGAGCACATATGCAGCACTCAATATCATCTGTGCATTACAAATAAAAGAAACTTAATAAAGAACCAAAAGTTCATTAAAAGCTTTTGATTTTTTTCTAAAAAATGCATGGCTAATTTATTTATGTTTGATTGTGCCAATGACACATTATTGAGAACACTGCCATCAAAACCTAGGAGACATTTTTGTGTGCATACATGTGGGAACATAAACCTCATTAATAAAAAAGATGGACAACATAAAGCTACATGTCTATCGAAACATAGTGCAAATGCAACAATGCAAAAATAAAAATAAACAAATCTGTGAACAACATTAAGCATGTCAAGAGAGATAAAATCTTGAAATCCTAAAAAGAGGAGATATTAGGGACTGCAACGAACAAAACAGATGATCCACTTTTTAACGGCATGATATTCAAAACTAACCCGACTTTGTCTAATTAAATCTGTGAATTGTCAGCTTGTCACTTAACAATTGGACAATGCTTTAGAACAATGAAACGAATCTTAATCCCAAGATTCTTAAAAAAATGGTCCCAAGATAGGGTAATAATAACACCGATATGACAAGCACTATAATAATGATTTAGGAAAGAATAAATGTTTCGATTTTGACTTGAAAACTTAAATATGACACACCATGCTCAAAGAAAGTTTTCATCAACTTAACTGCAATATACACACGAGCTCTGATAACAAGGGGAAGAGATCTCTGAGGATCCAACAGTTCTCGTAAAAGCCTCCTCAGCAAAAAAGGAAGATCTAGCATTCTCTGAAAAAAGAGTACCATTTTTATGAAGTTAGTTAGCATGGTGCTTGTCTGCTTGGAGATAAATGCCATGTAGACATCAAAGTGATTAAATTAACCATATTTCTGAAGTCAGTTTGCACAGTGCTTCAAGATAAATGACAATTTCTCAAAAAGTCACTAGAAAATAGTTTACTGCAGGGTGCTAATGGTAAATTTGGTCAGAGTCAAAAAAACAGTAAAGAAAATACTCAAAACCTAAAGAATTGAAGCTTCAAATCTCAATCAACCATCGAATTAATCTTTACACAGTAAGGGGAAAAAAACAGAGGTGAAAGATGAAAAAGAGGGGAGAGAAGGGGGCAGGGAGAAGAGGAAACATTTGTTCCATTATGGCCGTTTCAACACTTGTCAGGTTTCATTTCTTGCTGAAGGCTTAAGGCATCATATTTAGGTACCGGACAAAGTAAAATATCAGTCAATCAGATCTAGTTCTTCCTACTTTTCTTAAAGTGTCTCTCTATAGCATGCCAGTGACATTTGGCCAAAAAATGTTGGTGTGTGTCACAATTGCAATCAAAATCATGACAAAAACCTTCATCTTTTCAATCATTGACATCAATCAAAATCTTATATTTAGCATGGTTTCCTTCTTTGGGTTAAGGAATGCATCTCAATAACTTTCGAAACAGAAAATCTTACTAAAGCGTCATGCTTTTCCATACATACACAAGCTTAATATTGAGGTCCAATAAGCTTGAAGGATTTTAACAAGAGATCTGTGTTTGCCAACTAGCTATCGTATCACCAGCCTTAAAGATGCCACAAAATCTAGGAGGAAGTGAAAGACTAGTATCCTCAAGTGGATTCCAGATCGTGACTCAACATGCTGGATATCTGTGAACAGAAAGTTGCAAAGCAATTTGCTCAATGAATTGCAAAGAACAGACCCTGTCCAACATAATAAACAGAATAGATACATGAGGTGACCAAGTTTGTTGTTTTTGAGATACTCCAACAGAACGTTGTCCCAAGGAAGAGAGGAAATAAATGAGTAATAGAAAGGAATGAACATTTGCCAAAGTTGAACCTTTATCTGCCCTCTCCATCCAACACAGCACCAAATCCAAATAAAAGTACCAAGTTAATCCTTTTTCTTTAATTATCATAACATAGTAACAAAGGAACTCAATGTAAGGTGAGAAAGGGCTCAAACATCCAACAAATACGACAACTTCTAAGTAACCCATTCAAGCGGTCAAAGGAAATTATATTGAAAGAAAGAGGACTACACTGACACATGCAAGATGTTTAAAATGCTTAACAATCACACACAATGAAAGCGAAAACAACAGTCAAGTAAACAAATTGCAATCTCAAGACAATAGATTACTAGTAAGAAGTTACTTGCTAAAGTGTTCGCAAAGGTTATTATTATTTTTCTCTTTGTAAAACAAATACAGTCACCTGCATAAGGCCTCGGGGACGTCCAGCAAAATAACGGTTGTACATTTCAATTTTTCCTAGAACCTCAGCAGCATCGCGGCTGTGACGCTGTCTTAGTGAAGCTTGACTTGGAACTAACAAAGTAATTTGCCGACGACACAAGGGACATTTACATGGATGCATTGCAGATTCATGATGCCACACAAGCATGATACAGTTTCCTGTACAAAAGAAATAACACATGCTTTACATTTGGATCAAAGTTTTTAGGCTATTAAACAAAAACAAAATTCAGGCTTATATTGATCAAAGTTCACATCTATGCTTATCCTAAGTCTTATCTAAAGCATCACAGAGGGAATGAAAAGGTGTTATGATCACATTTTATATTACTCGATCATAAGTTAAAGATCAGATATAACTCAGTTTACAGCTCAAGACAGTTGATCCTATATAACAGCATCCCAGTAAATTAGATTGATTGATTGTATAGCCATAAAAATAGAAAAAAAATTCCTAATATTCCAACGTTCCCAAAAAATTTCGTAGAGTTATTTAAAAATTAAATGAAATGTTTTTTCTTTAATTTTCTTCTTTTAAATCTCTAGCAGAAAATTGAAGTTTCTGTCTACTTTTATTCTCATCAAAAAGAAGGGTGGAAAAATGAATTCATACAAGCCAACAGTCTGAAATTACAAAATTCATGATCACACCATCGCAAGTTGCATAGAATAAAGGGGAAGAAAGGTGCAGTTTCAGCGGAGTTGATGCCCTAAGAAATTAAAAAAAAGAAAAAAGGGGAAAGGGCACCACAAAACCAGTGAGAGCAATTGGCCTGACAGGGAATGTTGAAGCTGCCATGGCAAACCGAACAACAATCGTTCTCGGGAGGACCCTCCATTTCCAACTCGGTTTCTCTTCTCTACCCTTTCGCTATTTGATTTTCTTTACGTATCCGGTTATCTCTCTCTTGCCGTAGGTTCAAAGATAATCGTTCCGCGTGCCCAAGTCGGTATCTACTACGCGGTGATCGAGATTCATAATTGACGAAACTGACCCTAGGTTTTAATCGTAGCTCCAAAGCAAAAAAAAATCATTCTTACTCCATTTCTATTTAATAATAAGTTAGTGTTTCATAAACTTTTATACATCTCGTACAATTTAAAAATAAGATTCATAATAAAAACATAACAAAATATAAATAGAATTATTAAAATTTTAAATATCTAATTAACTACTAAATACGTCGATAAAAATGAATTTTGGTATAATTTAAACTATTAGCATCAGAATCAAAATGCATGAAATTTAATAATTTTATAATTAAATTGAATGAATTACTAATTAGGAGTTTCAAAAATAAATTTTGAAAATATTTAAAAACTTACTTAGAATAATAGTTTAATTAAAAAATGATATTGAATTTCTGAGATCATATAATTATTTTAAATAGTTTAATCTCATAATTGTTAAATGAGGTATTAAGATCCCATAATTTTTTAAAATAAATACTTTAATTCCATAATTTTTGAGTTAAATTCCTATAATCTCATTAGTTATAAAAGCTAAACACTGAATGTAATAATTTTTATATTGTTAATGGATTAAAAACACACATTTTAATAAATTATATGATAAATAATACTTATTTTTCATAATAATAAGATTAATAATGTATAACTTATAAATTATGAAATTAAAATTCTTATTTTAAAAAATTAAATATCAAATACCTAACTTAATATTTATGAGATTAATGTGCTTATTTAATAACAATTACACGACTTTTAGAATTTTTTTCTCTATAAAAAAATTCTATTTAAATAAATGTAAACAATAGCATGAGTTTTAGTTATTTGTATAAAATGTGTGTTTGAACATATGGATCAACCTAGAACCCGATCCATAGCCTGAGCCATCAGACGAATCATCCTAGGAGGACTTACCTATGTCGGCGCCTTCAATGACACCAGTAGTATGAGTCTACCTACACACAAGACCCCTAGTGTTGGAAGACTAACTTCTAGACCGAGTCATAGTGTGATCAACCTTGAGTTTTGAATGTATTTTCTTTTACTTTTATACCTCTTTGACATGCTATAACGTGTACTCTATGTGTAATCAACACATATACATGCAATGCTCTATATATACATAGATCTTATAAGAGATCCACACATTCCACAAAATTATGAATTCTCTTTAATTTATCTCTCTACAAATTAGATTAATCTCAACATTTTGGCACCTACCATGAGGCTCAGATTCGAAGGTCGATCTTTGGCTTCTAACTCGTATTTTAAAGGATTCACCCCGAGTTCTCAGAGAGATTTAATAAGTGAGCATAGTTTTTTAGAATCACAAGCTATCATGGTAAGGACACGATTTGAGGAATGATTGAGACTAACGAATGATTAGGCAACATTGACATAAGACCATAATTCTCCATCCCGTAAAGAGGCCAAAGTGGAGGTCTATCCCTACCAAGAATTGGCATGTTTTTCCTAGGCTTACCTAGAGTGAGAATGAAGTTGAGGGCAACCCTTTCCCTAGCTTGATAGGGCTCAATAACGAGTATTTACTGCAAGAGCAAGAAAGATGGGAGGCATGATTCTGGGCACTAAAGGAAGCTAATAGAAAGCAAGATAAAATCCTAAAAAGGGCCAATAAAAGGCAAGACAATGGTAAGGCATCGTACGATATAAATAGGGATTGCGAGCAACTGTGTGTCTCTTCCTTTTTCTGATGAAATAAAGTATGGCGAGCCCCAACCAAGTTTAGTACTCCCAAGTGCCCATCTAATAATTTATATGTAACACTTCAAAACAGCTATGGCCCCTATGAGCCTCACTTAGGACCAAAAAGATGTCATTATGTGTAAGTTGTTTGTTTCCAACCTATATGATGGTACACAGAAGTGGTTCAACAACCTGACACCTTGTAACATAACCTCTTTCTCATGTTTGTCAAGTTGTTCATCACTAATTATGCCTGCAACAAGCCCTTGAGGAAGAAGGCTTACCACCTCTTCTCAATCACTTATAGAAGGGGTGAATCTACTGAATGGTACATGAGAAGGTTTATGGAAGAAAGGTTAGAGATAACATATTGCTCCAACTCTATTGCGATAGAGATCTTAGGCGGGGTCTACTAAGGAATTTTGATTTGTTTGCAAAACTAAACAAGACAATCCTATTAAACCAAGGCGTCTACCCGAGCGTGAAACATTGAGGCTACCTGGTCTCTCAATTAGCGTGATAGACCCTCACAATGAGGCCAATGTAAATATTATTCATACCATACATTGAGAGCTCAAGCTCAATAGGAGCTCCAATAACTCACGTAAAAGGTACGCTAGAGACTTGCACGATTTATCCTATGTTTATAATCTGGAAAAGGTGAGGTCTTTTGTTGAAATCACCTTCACTGGGAGGGATGAGACCTCATCTCCCGATGAAAACCCCTTGGTAATTGCCCTGAGAATAGGATCCCTTGATGTTTTTCGGATCATGATTGACATTGGGAGCTTCATTGACCTTCTTTTTTTTTGTCAATAACTAGGACCCTAGACATAAAGGAAAGTGACATAGCAAGGAGATAGCTACCTTTAGTAGGATTTAATAGTAGCACCATCTATGCAATGTGGTGTTACTAGTCATGGCACATGAATCTATATTGATGGCTAACTTCATGGTAATTGATGTCCTAACACACTACAATACCATCCTAGGTAGATCGTGGATACACAAAATGAAAGCAGTTCCATCCACCTTCCACCAAGTCATTAAATACTTGAATGAGAAAGGTATAAAGGAAATAAGGGAAGACCAAGAAAATCTAATTTTTTTTTATAACGCCATTATGAAAAGAGCCACTCCCAAGTAGCAATCATAGTATAGGCATTTTCATAAAATGCTAGGAAGTGTATGTCTAGCAAAGTATGTCAACTCAAATGAAGTGTGAGTACCAATTTTAGGGACAAAAGGATGATCATTCTTTAAAATTGAGCATGAACTTGACAATGGAGGCAAGAGAGTAGCTATCGAGCCATGGTGTGTTTAACCTCAAGCTTTGAATGCATTTTCTTTTATTTTTGTATCTCTTTAACACGTTGTGACGTATCTTTTTTATTTAATCGACATGTATATATACAATTCTTTATATATACATAAATCTCATGTAAAATTTAGACATTTCACAAAATTCTCTTAATTTCCTATAATTTCTTTTTCGGTAAGTCGGAACAATCATAATATGAATATATAATATATTGTAAAATGAAAATAAAAAATTAATATTTTATGAAATAATTAAATTATAACAAAGTATTTTAATTCAATAAATTTAATGTATTTAATAAAATCATATATATATATATATTATGTACAACTTCAACAGAATTTTGATACAATAAGGAATTTCCAAGTAAACTATGAGATGTTTATTGAATTTTCTGCTGACAAAATTAAGATAAGACGGAAAAATCAATATCTCACCGGCTGTCTAAAACGATCACGTCTGAGTCACATGACGCCTGCATCGAGTAATTCTTGTGCGATTTAAATAAAAGCTTAAGAATAGTCCCTCTAGCACAAGTCCATCTCTTCTCCTTCTGTTTTCAATTCGTTGTAACTGAGCAGAGTTGGATAGAATTCTTCAATGGCGAAATGCTGAGCCGATCTATTACGTACTTGGAAATTCACCTAGTTTATTGCTGCGAGTCCTTTGAGTTCCCATTAATCCTTTCTTTATTCTCATGCAATTAGGTTCATTGACCCCTTTTTCTCTCTTGATAAGGAGAGAGAAAGATCACCCAATTGCTAAATTGAGCACACCATGTTATTGAAATCTCTCAACTCCTTCACCATCTCAACCCTGATGTTTGGTTTCGCATTCCTGATCCTCTTCTTCTTTGGTTTCCTCGAATTTCCTTCCATATCAGCCTCCATCAAACCCATCCATGATCCCAGAATTTCTATAAGCAAATCCATACCTGAACCATTTACTGATTTGTATAGTGCTTTCAAGAAATGGGATTCCCAAGTGGGTTGTGCTCGATTCAGAGAGAAGCACAAGGATCTGATCCGTAAATCGTCAAATCGATCTGCTTCTTTGCAAGTAGCAGATAATGATTCCGAGTGTGGAGAGCTGAAAATTGACCATGTTAGTGTCTTAGTTAAAGGATGGACTTGGATTCCTGATACTTTGGATAATTTGTATTCGTGCTCGTGTGGCTTGACCTGTTTGTGGACCAAATCTCCTGTTCTTGCTGATAAGCCCGACGCTTTGTTGTTTGAGACCACCACACCTCCGATTCAGGTATTATTGTATTTCCCACAATTGTAAAGTTTTCTTTTAATTTTTCTGCAAATAGGAAGATTGAGTTAGAAATCGGAGGCTGTTGCATTTTATTATTACATATCATAACTCGAAAGAGGCTAATAGTAGTTTATCCATCTTGAAATATAAGGAATGAGGCTTCAAAATTACTGTTTCATTTTTGGCAAATCATGGTTTACTCACTTGGATTTATCCCAAAATAAAATGATGACGAGTCTTGTGTTTAAGTTGCTATTTCTGTTTCTTAGCAACTATGGTTTTCATTACCCAATTGAGTTTCTTTGGCATAAACTGCACATGTTCGTCCCATTCATTTTTTTATGGTATATTAGTGAAGCTGCTTTTTTTATTCTTATGCTTTGCCCTGTCAGAATGGTCATGTCCATCTTGTAATAATGTTCTAAGTTGTAGCGGTGATCAGGGGCGTAGCCAAGACAAAATTCCCAAGGGGCCAAATAGGTCCGGAGCTAGAATTTATTTCATAGGGGGAGCTAGAATTTATATCATAAGAGGATCGGAACTAATCAAACTTTGTGTTATAAACTACTTGGTGGTAAATAAAGTTATATTTTATATGATAAATAAATGTAAGATGTTCTTCAAAATGTAAAAAATTATAATAGTTGTTTTATTTTTGTTTATTCATATATAATAATAATAATAATTTTATTGTAATAAGATGGGTCAAATGTCTTGTTTTATCTTCAAAAATGTTAAAAATTGTATACTTATAGTGATTGCAACAAGAATGACCTTGTTACAATGAGGCTTCATTGTCATGGTTGGAAAATTAGTATTTCCTTGGGAGTTTTTTTTTTTTTTTTTGTCTTCACCATGTTTGTCATGCCATATAATCAAAATTTGATTGGAAGTTTGATTGGCAGAACCGACTGTCAAGATCGTTTAAACAATGATATCATCATACCAAAATGGTAATTGTTTTGTAATGCCACTAAGTTAAAGGGAGGGGAGCTCTGCTCAACTGCGTATGTATAGAAGAATAGAAGAAGAAGCTAACAAATCAGAGTACCTAAATGGATGGAGAAAAAACCGGACTAGATTTTTTATTAAGCACATTCATTTCTCTATTCTCTTGTGGTGTGCTAACTCTTGTTCTTTCAGAAGTAGTAAATCATTCAGAAATAATTTTGTCTGACATGAAGGGATTTGGTGGTTTCTATAAGCGTTTTAGGTATCATAATGTCTGTCTTGCTTTCGGATCTTGATTGATATCATTTGTACTTAAACTAGTATTTTTCAAAGAAGGTACCAGATCTCTAGTTGGTACTTCTATTCTGTTAATTTATCTTTCTTGATTAACTAAATACTTAACTCTGTGAAATGTTTTTCTTCTTCTTGGTCCCCTCCTACTCTATTGTTTTGGCTTGAGATATGCATAGAAAAAGAACCCAAGAAAGCCGGTGAACAGTGACACTTTTAGAAGCATAGTAATAAACATGTGTTTAACAAACTATAAAACAAATCCCTTCTTATTTAGCTGCGTAGTGTAGATATGTTCATTTCACCTTTGTTTTCAGTTCCCTTGCTATGCTCTTTTTTACTTCAAATTGTATACCAACTTCGACCCATCTTTACTTTTCACGTTATCACTGACCTGCATTATTATGACTTTTCTCTTATGATTGCAGAGACACAGAGGAGATCCTCTTCGTGTTTACATGGATCTTGAGGCCGGCAGAAAGCAGTCTGGTCTTGAGGAACTGTTTATTAGTTACCATGCCAAAGATGATGTACAGTCTACCTATGCTGGGGTTCGCTTTCATAATGGTCGAAACTATCATATATCATCTTCTAAGAACAATGTAAGTATCTGGGTCTCCTCTTCTTGCTTTGTCTGCTGCCTTTCAGATACCAGTTTTTATCTTTTTATAAGCTAACAAATTAGAGTAATGAATTCCAGTTATTGTCACTTATCTCTTAATAATTTTGAAGGATACCCTTGTTTATTGGTCATCGTCGCGTTGTCTTCCTAAAAGAAATCAACTTGCCAAAAAGCTTCTGAGATTACTTCCCCAACATTCATTTGGCAAGTGCTTGAACAATGTTGGCGGCTTAGACATGGCTCTTTCCTTCTACCCTGAGTGTGCTAATGATGCTAGTGTTATTCCAAAATGGTGGGACCATTTACATTGTGCCATGTCTCACTATAAGTTTGTTCTTGCAATTGAGAATACGATGACAGAAAGTTACGTGACAGAGAAACTATTCTATGCATTAGACTCTGGTGCAGTTCCTATTTATTTTGGTGCGCCCAATGTATGGGACTTGGTTCCTCCACATTCAATCATCGATGGGACTAAATATAGCTCCTTGGAGGAATTGGCTTCTTATGTGAAAGCTCTTGCTAACGATCCGGTTGCCTATGCAGAGTACCATGCATGGAGAAGATGTGGTGTATTGGGTAACTATAAACATACTCGTGCTGTCAGCCTTGACACATTGCCGTGTCGGTTATGCAATGCAGTTAGCAAAAAGGGTGGGAAAAATGCAGTAGCCTAGTGACATATTGGTTGACATTATGGTTGTTATGTGTGGATCCCCTTTGTTAGATTTAGGATTTAGCCTCTAGTATCCTGTTTTGATGGATTATATGTAAGACTTTAGGCGTATACATGAAATAACAGTCTAGAAGATGGAGATGACAAAATAGACGGGATCATAGTGTTGAAAAATGTTCCCCTCCTCCCCTACTTTTTTCTTCCCTAAACTTGCTACTAATTCATCTTTCTGCATATATCTTAATACGATGATTTTTTTTATATTTTTTAAATTATATTTATAGACATACACCTAAAGTTCCCAAATAAACACACATGCATAGTTAAGGTTACAGCTTAAGCTCTTACAGTGTCCTTAAGGAATATATAGATGTAAGTAAGATATCTCATCTCATCTCTATGTATTATTTAATGTCTTTAATAGATTCACTGTAACACATTTTCTCATTTTAATTTAAATATCATTTTATCTCATCTTATTTTATTTAGATGGGTTTAATTTTAAAAATATCTTATATTATTTATATTTATTAAATTTACATTATAAATTACTATTTAAGATTATTTTTTTATTATTATATTCTTATTTGTTTTTTTTAAAGATAAATAAGATATTTTAATTAATATCATTTTTATTGTAATCTTTATCTAACTAAAAATTAAGTGAGATAAGTTTTAAAAATTAATAAATTGTTTCATAAATCTTATTAATATTTTATCTAAATTTATTATATATCATTGCATTATAATACAAAATACTAATAGTTTATTACAATATACTTCACATAATATTAATAAAATAATGTCTAATGATTTGATTATTTGTCTTCATTAATTAGCACACTAAATAAAACATTAATCTAATTAGTATTTCAGTCAACTTAGGCTGTATGGTAAATAAATGTAATATCATTTATATACAGTAGATTAAATGTTTAACTCATGATCATCCTCTTCTCTGTGGAACTTCCAAACTGAAGCCATAATTCCATTACAAGTTGAAAATTTAGGCTTCCCCGCCATCTGCATCTGCATTATTCACTCTGTTAATTGAAAAATCAAATAAAAAGTTTAATTTGTTGATTATTTGCATATGAATTTTTTACTTTCTGGTTGGAATTTCTCTTCTGAATCTTTACAGTCTTTAACCCCTCAGGTCTGTCATCCAAGTATTTCTTCAATTGTTGATCATTCATGGAATCTATCATATTGGTCTGTCAAGAAACATAAAGCCATATGAGGGACAAAAATGAAAGTCAGAATTTCATAAATATATATTTGATAAGATTGTTTATTTTTTTAGGGGTAAATTATTTCCAGGTTTGATAAGGGCTTGGGTAAGTTCTTCAATTTATTGTTTAAGGTAGAACACAGATTTTATATTAACTCTGTTGACAAAAAAAAATTGTGAAAAAAGAGTTGCGTGTAGTTTCCATAACTTAATTTTCAAGAGTCTGGTTCATCAAAGAATTATTATTCTTAATTTATAAGTCATAAGTTTGAATTTATTTACCTAAAAAATCCTTAATTTTTATCGTAAAATAGGATTCTTCGTGCTAAAAGCTGATATGAAAGCTCTTCTTCTTCTTCCTTTTTTTTTTTTTTTTTGGTAATCCTCAAATTTTTGTATCTCATTTTTTGGTCAATAATTAATATTAAATTTATGTGCTCTTTGAAAAATAAATAAACAAAGTATTTAAAATGTAAAAGAAGGGAAGGAAAAAATGGACCCGTGCTGCCACCTTTAACAAGAGACTATACTGGTCATATAGGAATAAAAAAATTTCATCGTATAATAATAAGTTACGTGCTAATTATATATATATATATATATATATATATATATGATATATTAATTATATTACTGTAATTTATTATAAATAAATGTGCTGATCGAAAGGGAAAGGGACCAATAGCATTCTTTACCTAAAGATTTTTATCCATGTTTTATTAAAATTTTAATTTTTTTTGATAAAAATAAAATCTTATTTATAATAATAAAAATAATATTAGACGAAAAATATAGTAAGAATCATAACTTTTAATATCAAAAAATTTACTTAATAAATAGAAATATTTATAATACTTATAAAATTTAACTTAACATTATTTAATTAACGAATACATAACTTTTGTAAAAATAATATTTATAACTTATTATAATGTTATCGATAGTTATGTCTTGGTTAAAAAAAATTAATTATTTTAAATAATAAATAACTAACATATTAATTATGATATTATAAAAAATTATTATAAATAAAATTATTTTTAACTTTACTATAGGATGGTAATTATTTTTTATTACTAATTATGCTGGCGTGGACTCAATAAGAGAGAGATTATAAATTAGAAAAAAAATGCAAGTAACTTCATTAAGTTAAATAAATTATTTAGTCACGGAGGATAAAATATATCATTTGATATTTTACTTTCGTAAAAAATATTACAAAAACTGTTTTTATTAATATTTTATTTTATTGAGGAATAAAAAATAATAAAAAATGATTTTTTTGTTATGGTATTTTATATAAAATTATTAAATATTAATTCACGAAATAGTTTAATTTATCTAGATAACGAATAAAATAACATCTTTTATAATATAAGAAATTAATTTACACAAATAAAAAAAATTTACGTCACCTCACCCTGTTAAGTAACTCTGCATGCAAATCTTTATCATAGAAAACTTATATATTTGGTGTCTCTTGGAAAAATGTCCAATATTGTATTGGAAGACAAAAGAAAATGAAAAAGAAAAAGACTAATAAATAATTAAATAAATATATATATATACCCAAGTTTTAAGATCATCTATTTCTTTTATGAGGCCATCTTCCTCTTTATCAGCAAGGCTTTTCTTGTCTTGCCAAGAAACAATATTTGGCTCCAACTTTGCCTTCTTTTTATTCTTTCCTTCCCTCACAGCCCCAGACATTTTTTAAAAACTAATAATACAGCTATATAATTAAATTTACTGAAGAAATTAATAAATCAGTTTGGAAATACTGGAGGACTATTTAAAGCCAATGAAAAGGTGTTTGGATTCTAAGAAATTGCAGGACTTTTTAGTTATATATATATATATTGTTAACTAGCTAACGTTACATTTTTAAGTCGTTGGGTGCGTTAAAGGTTTAATTTTTTGCATAATAGATGGAGTAAAGTGAAAAAGAACACACACAACACAAGTAGTAGTTATAGGTTAATTTTATCGGAAAGTCCAACACATGTGGAAGAGCAAGCATATAACTGATATATGTGTGTTTTATTAGTCAAGGGCTATCAGAAATTATTCATTAGTTAAGATTTAGTAACTGTTGTGACACTACCTTTTAATATAAATATTATTGGTGGTTGATCTAGAAAAATAATATGTTGTTATATATATATATATATATTTTAAAAAAATTATTACTTTTATATTTCTCTTTATTTACCTATAATCAATACACCATATCATTAATAATAAATGACGATACATATATATTTATCATATATTTTAATAAAAAATTATTTATTTTATATTTTATTGGATTGTAACAAAACACACGATGATAAAGGTATAATTTCACTCTTTATGGGGAGGCTTTAAATCTAGAAGAGGCCAATTGAAAGTTATAGCTATACGTATTTGGTTCTCATTGACTAGGAACAAAGTTGAACCGTTAGATTATCTTAGGTTAGTTCTAATATGATTGAATGGCATGACGGTAATTTTTTGGAATTTTTGTGAATATATATATTTTTTAAGACTCGGCTTGAGATTTTGCATGCTTGTTATGTGAAGGAGGCGCTGAGTTGGAATTGTGGTTAAAAAAGTAGTGTATGCAGTTCAACAAATTGGGGATGATGGCTAGCTAGGTTCGAATCGTTATTTCCTTATGATGTTTCAACTAAAGGGGGTTAAACGAAATTTATAATTTTATGATTCAGTTGGAGGATGGATGGGTTCCGATAAAGAGCTTCCAAATAGATGGAACATATTTTCTATTTTTGTTTTTGGTTTATGTGTTGATGATTTATATCAATCAAATATGATATGGATATTCCAATTGATTTTTTTAATATTATTATAAAAATATTTAATTTTTATTAATCAATTTTGATTAATATAATAATTTAAAATTAAACAATCGAAAATCAAGATAACTATGTGAAACTTAAAATTCTAAAAATATTTTTCTAACACTTAATGCGAGTTTTTGAGTATTTTTGTAAATATAACACAAACCTTAATTATTTTAATTTTACACATTAAATACATCATTTATATTTCTAAAATTAGTGAATTTTAATCGTTTTATAGTTGTTTTTTTATACATTAATTATTTTTTATTGTTTTCATTTTTGGAATAATCTTTTGATATAAAAATTTAAGTTTGACTAATTTAAACCTTACTAATAAATGAAGGTAAATGTTTGAAAAATAAAATATCTTAAAATGTTAAAAAAATTAAAAAATAAGTGATTATCATATTAAAATTGATTTAAAATGTATAAAATATATACATATAAAAATAAAATGATTAAAATATATAAATATAACATAAAATAATTAAATTAAAATAAAATGATACGTTTAATTCGTGAAGTTAACATATTTTTTTCTTTTATGATAGTTAAAAATTAGAATGGATATATAAGGCTTAAAATGTGGATTTCTTTAAACTGTTCCAAGAAAATATTAAGTTGTTTCATTCGACTTTAAGATGGAGCCCAACAGATAGTGAAGGATTCTTATTGTTTATTAGGAATTAAATAATTATTTATTTTATCTTATTTAGCAGCCAACAATCAAATAAGATCAGCATGGAATCCGCAACTCGAAGAAGTGGTTTATAGGGAAATCATGCGCGGTAACGCCGTTTATGTCACTTTTGTCGATAGTAAGGTTTACATTTACTTAAAATTATTCGAAAAAATAAAAAAGTTATTATTTTAATAAATAATTTAAATATGAGTACTTCAAATATAAAAATAAAAATAAACTTATATGATTATAATATTTCTTTTATCTATAATAAAAAAATTGTATTATTAATTATAAAATATTATATAAATTTTAATATTAATAATTGAGATTTATAAATTAGAAGTAATAAAAAATAATCTAATCAAAATATGATCGAAAGTGTACAAAATGAGGTTATATTTTATAATACCTTATATTAGGGTAGTGATACTTTGATTTTTTTATAAAATTGCATATTAAAATTAAATAGGAATAAATTCAATTTTTTCCCTGAAAATATTTGTTTCTATTGGCTATAAATTTTATAATCACAGTGCTAGTTCAAGTCATCTTGAAAAAAAAAATATATGCACAAGCACGTTAATACCATATAAATATATGCACAAGCACGTTAATACCATATTTTAGTGAGTGAAACACTAATGATTTTTTTGAAAAATATTTAAAAAACGATAAATAGAATGTACTTAAAATTTTATCAAATTTTTTATAATCATTTTGAATTAAATTATATTATTATTTTTTAAATAATTTATAATGTAACTCCTAAAACATATAATATTTTTGTATATATTTTTTAAAGTAGGTTACAATAATATTAACATTAAAACAAACCTATAATTTTAAATAACTCTTATCAATTCAAATTAAAATATACATGTAATTTTAAATAATTAACATCAACCTATTTTTTTTTAAAATAATTTGTTTAATTATCCTTGTCACCTAGGATTTAAGTATAATTATTCAAATTAAAATATGTATATAATTAATTTCAAATAAATCACATCAACCTATTTTTTTTTTAAAATGATTTGTGTAATTATCCTTGTTACCTAGGATTAAGTAGAATTTTCCTAAAAGTATATGCGGCTATGCAAATGGATAATAGCAACAAAAGTGGCCAACTTGTCCTCACATGTATGACTATCATTATTTATTTTTCTATTATTATCGATAAATATCATTAAAATTGATCATCTTCACTCGTCGGTGAGGATTAAGTTAATGTTCTCTAAACTTGACGATTACAAATGGATAACTACTAATTATTCCTATATTTAATATTACCAAATAAAAATCGCATAATTCAAGTTGTATTTCTTTTTATTCATAAATAGAATAAACTGTTGAATTTCTGTGGGAAATGAACTTCACTCTCCTAATATTTTTCATATCAATTTGTATCCCTTCTCTCATATATATATATTTATTTTTAAAAATTGTAGATCACAATTCGAATCAATTATCATATGAAGGAATCCTAAATTCCAATTCTTCTGAGATGGAAGCTGATGTTTCTATCATATTTTCAAAATCCTAAAAACGTTAAGTCTCCATCTCAGAATCTTAATAATCTTCAATTGTCATTAGGGTTTGGAGATCTCACGAATTGAAGGGCCAGGAATTCGATGATGGTGTATTTGTTAATGGTGTTTTTATTGTTCAGTGGATTTTCTAGGGTGGCGGCTAATGTAGTGCTCATTGAGAGCAATATCACTCTCTCTTTTGATGATATCGAAGCCAATTTCGGTTAGTTACCTTATTTTTATTATTACTATTATTTGACTTTTAATTTCATTAAGATTTGGTGTTTTCGGAAATTTGATGTTTGCACTCGTTGAACTAAAGTACCAGGATTTGGGAGACTGAAAAACCTTGATTTTTTTTCCCATCGTCAAACAAACTGTGCTAAAGCCTGAAACTTTTTGTAGACTATTGTTTCGTATAAATAGTCGGTATGTTTGATTGTGTGTAGTGATATGATTTTGATGCATTCTTGATTTTGGTTGTTTGTTGTCCGTTTCAGCTCCTTCAATAAAGGGTTCTGGGTTTTGTGGAGTATTGTATGTGGCAGAGCCTCTTGATGCATGTTCAATATTGACCAAAAAAACTGAGCAAGCCACAAATGCTAGCTCTCCAATGCTTCTGATTATTAGAGGAGGGTGTAGCTTTGAGGAGAAGGTTAAAAGAGCACAAACTGCTGGGTTCAAAGCTGCAATTGTCTATGACAATGAAGATGGAGGCGCTCTGGTAGCAAGTAATAACTTTTGCATAAGCTTTCTAATTTTATAAGTAAATCAATCTTTCCTGGTTGTCTTGCGATGTTCCTTATTAGCTCTTCTAGATTCATAATGCAATACACTATGGTGTTATTGTTAAGCCATACACTTAAAGATGAAAAATCTTCTCATGTTTCAGTGACATTTTTCACCATTAAGCTAAAAATGCAGGTATTAAGAACATATGTTTGTAACTTTATCGTTAGATTAGTTATAATCTAGGAAATATGCATCACTTATAATCTTGGGTAGAATTCTTGGTACTTTGCTTATTTTATTTCTCGACATTAGGGATTAATTAGAGTAGTCCTTACGGCATCCTTCTTGGTATAGTTGATTCATTGACTCTCCTGGTATGTTAGGAATCAAACACCTGTATGTTTTGTCCATGAAATATACGATAAGATGTATATGTGTGGCATTGATTTTTGTTGATGTTTGTGTTGTCTACTCTCTATTTATTTTAGTGTACTTGTGTCCTGCTCTATATAGAGTTCAAAATTTATGCTCTTTACTCTAACAATGACAAGGAAATAGGTTGTCATTATTGAGATTCTAACTTCTAATCGTAATTGAATTCCAGTGGCGGGAGATTCAGCTGGTATAAAAATATATGCTGTTTTTGTCGCCAAAGCTATTGGTGAAGAACTCATGAAGCACGTTGGGCGTAAAGACATGGAACTGTGGCTAACTCCAAGCTTTGAAAACTCAGCATGGTCAATTATGGCAATTTCTTTCATCTCCCTACTTGCCATGTCTGCAGTGCTGGCTACTTGTTTTTTTGTTCGAAGACAGAGAATAAGACGGGAACACCCTCGAGCTTCTCGCGTTCAAGAATTTCATGGAATGAGTAGTCACCTAGTGAAAGCAATGCCAAGTTTGATATTTACGGCTGTCTTAGAAGATAATTCAACTTCAGGAACATGTGCCATATGCCTTGAAGACTACAACGTCGGAGAAAAGCTAAGAATTCTGCCATGTTGTCATAGTAAGTTTTTCTAACCATATGAAAGATGGTCATTGTTTGTTTCCGATGTTTAGCTCTGCTATTGTTTCAAGTTGTGAAAAAAAAAATCAATCTGGTTAGCATTGGTTGTGTAATTTTTTTCTTCCCTAAATGTCTTTTGATTTGGATAGGAGCATTTCTCAAAAGTTTCTAATTGTTTCTAACTACCTACCAAATTGGTCGTACTAGCTACATATTACATGAGACTTTCCATGCTCTGCTTCTTAGGAATGTGGAATTAGTGAGGTAATTTACACTTGCTTCGAAAAGAGAGGGTGGGGTCATTTGAAAATACAAGTTGGTTCTCTTAGTAGGGATATGAATATAAAACAAAAGACAAGTTTATACCCTGTTAATTGGTGCTCTTGACAGCACACAAAAGTTTTGCTCTCCTTAAAATAATTATTGGATATTGCGACATTCTCTCAGTGTTGTCTATCTCTATCATGAGCTTTCCATGTTTCTTTGGTTAAAAAGTCATTAATTTTTTTTCCTTGGCTTAGGAATTGCTACTTTTTTATCTCATTAGTTGTCTACTTGTAAACGATATTGCCAGTACATATCTAACAGTAGTCATTGTGAGACTTTGACAGAATTTCATGCCTTTTGTGTTGATTCTTGCTCATCTAACACTAGTCATTGTGGGACTTTGACAGAATTTCATGCCTTTTGTGTTGATTCTTGGCTCACAACATGGAGGACCTTTTGCCCAGTTTGCAAGCGCGATGCAAGAACCAGTATCAGTATTCCACCAGCTTCTGAATCAACACCATTGCTATCATCCAGCCCAGCCTCTGTGGGTTCATCCTCAGTGTTATCATCAGTGAGATCATCGCTGGCATCATCTGCCATACATATACCCCACTTGTCATCACGGTCTGCTTCAGTTTCTCGACTTCATTCAGTTGCCAGTACTCCTCATCTTCAGCATTCTTTTAGGTCCTATGGCCGAACCCCTCCCTTGAGCATTAGCAGAAGCTCAATGGATCTCCAGAATGCATATTCCCAAAGATCTCGTGCTTCCTATTTGTTATCAGCTCACTCCTTAGTTAACCCTTCTTTATCATATTACACCTCAAGATACTTGTCTCCACATATTCCAAGCCCTAGCAATGCTTCACCAAGCTTTCTCAGTTCTAGTCATCAACAGCATTCACTGCGTTTTAGTGATTCTGATGTAAGTTGTTCTCCGTTTGCTTCGACTTACTCTCTTCCAGATAGCTGATTCAAAAACATGGTTGAGACATTTTGATGACGTTAGTTAAAAGTAACTGAAATGTTTAACCAATCACATAGGATTTGTCTGCTTGTGCTGGAATTTCATCTGGTCCGTCCAGTTTGCCAACTCACTTGTACATTTCCGCCATTAATTTTCTTTACTTGTTTACAAGTAAGAGTCCCATGTAAATCAAACTTCGTGGTGATGTTTTGGGTCTGTTGAGTGTTAACCACTAAGAGATGATTGGGTTGTGAAATGAGCTGGTTGAAAAGATTTTCCCCTGTTTTTGCTTCTATTAAATGTTAATAAGCACTATTTTACTCCTATGTGACCATCTTCATGGCCTTCCGTCAAAAAAGCTATGCAATTCATTTAAAATTGATTCAACAAGATTATAAGCTTAAAAAATCTATATTGTCTAACTCTGCAGCATTCGCTAGCTCATTACACAAAATATGACTAGTAAAAATTTGAATTCTTTAGATAAATAATGAAGATGGTAGAAGCCATTACCAAAAACACCAACCAAACAGAGAATAAATGCGGAAGGCCTCATGAACATTCCATTACTTTCCTTTGTAAATTCAAATAGATCAAGCACGATAAGTGTTTTCTTTCTCTTTCTCGTTAAAGGAGCTAAACATGATAGAATTGTTGTATGGTACTGAATAACTGTAAAGTTGGTCAGAAAGAAACAATTACAACATGTCCAAACGTCAAAATGCAAAGGAACTAGACATTCGCTACAAAGCAGCTACCCAAGATAAGTTAAAACTCTTGGCAAGTTTTTCGAGTCTGCTACTAATTTTCTTTAGCAAATAGTTATTTTTAAGTTAGTCTCATCTACTAAGAACTATGTCAAAAGTTGATACCTAGTCTTCCTTTTCTCCAGATCTATGCTCATTGTTATCAGCATCAGAGACAGAGCTACTGGCATGAACATGATCAACCTGGTCCCGGATACCAACTCTGTGTGGTTCTTCATCTCCTTTACTCATAGTCTGTATGAGCATCAGTATTGCAATCACAAAAACAATAATGTATACAGTTCTGATGCCCATTAGTGAATTTATATAACCAAGCAATGATGGACTGCTGAGTCTACGCCGCTCCGTTCTTCCTTTTCTGTAACCTTCAAGGAATCGTGATACTGCTGATGCCTGGTCTTCCTCATCTAGGCTTTCTGAATCTATGACCTATTTCAGAAAGAAGAAAAAAATGTAACGGATCAATTTTATCTGCTGCATTAATGCTATGATTATGCTTGGTTTATAGATAAGAAACGTATTGAGAATAAAAATGATAATATGAATTAAATTCTATGAAAACAATATTATTATTGTTATGTTTATTTAAGCAATCGAATCAAAATAATGATAAAGAAATTTATAAAATTATAAATGAAGTAAAAGTAGAAAATAATTTTTTTTAAATTTTTAAATGACCTAAAATGATAAAAATATTAAATGATTATATAAATGTGTGAAGAAAAAAAAATTCCAGCACAATCTTCAATGTAATCTTGAAGATTGTGGAAGGAACACATATTCCGACTACTATTAGAATACTTTACATTTTATTCTAATTATCAGTCAAACCAAACACCATATCTTGAATAATTTTCATTATTATTCATATCACCGTCAACCAAACATGACCTATATGACAATTGATAACAATCAGTGACTCATCACGGATTCAAAAAGAAAATACTTGTCAACTATAATTTTCATACTTCCTCGGAAAAAAAAAGATTTTTTCATATTTGAATAAATGTTTTACATCATAAACAAGATCAATAAGGCAATCAAAATAAAGGTAGAAAGATATATTGCAATATAGGTAACAACAATGGCTTAAAAAAATGAGACCCCATAATAAGCTAATCATTAGCTCGAGACTGAAAATAACATAAAGTGGCAGAAAAATTAGAAGGGTAATAATTTGATTATTTTTTTCAGATTTGAAAAATAATAACTTACTGTAACGAATTCCTCATTTCGGTCCCAGATGAGCACTTTTGGAAGCTTTGACTTCTTATTGGCACCAAATGTGCTGGCAAAATCTTCCCACTGTTTGACACCAACATAACCAAAAATGAGGTCACGATTTGCAGATGCAGCTGACTTAAATATCTTGATCAGTTTCTTAGATTTTTCTTCATTCTCATCCTCCACGAATGTTAGAACAATTTTTCTTTCATCATCATCTTCCATTGTCTTTAAGGAATCAAAGTTTATGGGCAAAACTAGAGGAAGCAGATTCTGCTTTATAAAGTCATCCAGAAACTCTTCTGCATATTAGAAAAAATGTAAATAAACATATTTCTAGGCAGATGATTTTAAAATATGTATATATATTCAAGGATAGTCCTATTGTCAGAACAGATTTTATTGATACCATAACAATATTTTCATTTTTAGAAATCCTTGAGCATTAAATTATAAGATAAATTATTTCATTGCTCTAGTATTAGTGTTTTCTGCAATGTAAATATCAATTCCTATATTCATCTATAGGATGCATACCGGTATTTACTACATCACCGAGTATTATCTACAAGCTCTGTTATAAGAAAGGAAAATTATTAACAGACAATATTAAATAAAATCGTATTACCATGTAGATGTGTAAATTGAGTAAATTGAGATGAAACTCACAAGATAATCCACTAATTTTCAAAACCTATATTATCTTATCTCACTTAATTTTTAATAAGATTAGATGATAATAAAATAATACTAAATGATATATCTTATTTGTCTCTAATGAACCTAAATGAGACAAGTAAGAATACCAAAACAATAAAAAAATATGATAAATGATAATTTATAATGTAAGTTTAATAATAAAAAATGATACAATATATGTTTATAGTTAGGTTTATAGGACTACAATCTAAATGAGATAATATGAGATGAGATGGTATTCAAATGAAATGAGACAATATTACGTCATGAATCCATTAAAAACACTAAATAAGACATAAGATAAACAACTCACTTTACATCTATAGTACTATGTCATTTTAATGAGGAATTGAATATGGATTATCAGAAGGGGACAACAATCTTAAATTCCAATAAAAGGTTCAATACTAACCTTCAAAAGGCCCATAGAAAATGCTCTGTTGACCATAACTTGGATGAAGCGATACAAAAGCAGGAACCTTGTCAAAATCATATCGGACCATGATGTCTTCAGAGAAATCCTTAGCTACTGAAAACCACGCTTTTTTCTTATATTTTATAGCTGAATTTGATATCACTGACTCGTTCAAGCCAAAACCAATATATATAGGAAAGTAAGAACCAGCTGCCTCAACAAAGTTAGCAATCGAAGAGTCCGAATCAAGTAGGGAAACATTCGGAGCCACAAACTTCTTCAGATATCGAACAAGTAATTCTGCTTTCCTTGGTCCACGATATTCTATGGGAACCCCATGCATAAAGATCTTGAGGGTTGGATAAC
The DNA here is from genome assembly GCA_037013495.1 of Hippophae tibetana. Taxonomy (NCBI): domain Eukaryota; kingdom Viridiplantae; phylum Streptophyta; class Magnoliopsida; order Rosales; family Elaeagnaceae; genus Hippophae; species Hippophae tibetana. The sequence goes on from CM072807.1 coordinate 3,440,112, forward strand.
CACTATTAAATATTCATGGTTCAGTGTTAGATTAGAGTTATCAAACAGACAGGTTTCACAACTAAACAACTGTAATGAAAAATACATTTATAGGTATTCAACATTGACAATATTTGGGTAATCCCGCATGAATGTTTGTCCCAAAGTTCTATCAGTACTCAACTTTACGTCAAAGGTAAGGTAAAATCCAATAAACGAAAAGATAAGTGCAACTAAATTCCAAGAGAAAAGGAAAAGGACATACTCAATATCATGCTTACGAGCTACACTTCTAAACTTGTCAGCATTCAATTTAGCTATTGCTATGGGCTCCTTCAAAGCAGAAAGAGCAGGAGCAGCAGCATCTAACTGATAAAAAGGAAAAAAAAGTAGAGTTTATGTTACTCTCAGTCTAAAACGAGCTTCAACCGATGCAGGGTTCAATAAATTGATGGCTAAATTCCAAAAGAAAGTTCAACAAACCGTGTTGGAAAATCTATAAATAAGTCAATTACTTGAATGTCAAAACAATTAAATTGCACATGAACTTTGAGAGAATCTTGAATACAAAGTGAAATTATCATGACTCTATTTTTATAAAAAAAGAAAATATGTTATAAATGAATAGGGGTATACAACATGATTTATGTAACCAGACACTAAAAAAGGGGAAAAACAAAAGGAAAAAAAAGATAGGTTACTCATCAAGTAATAAAATGCAAATTTTCAAGCATTTAGTCATTAATTTTGAAATCAATATACATAATGTATGTCTGTACACATATAGAAGCTAATCAACACCAAATGTAGATTTTTTATAGTAAAAAATCACAGTACATGACCTCCACACCCCCAAAAAACTCATTACTGCGAGTTTCGGATTCCAATAAGCAATTTGAGGATATGGGTTTTGAAAAGAATAAATCTCAGATGAGTAGAGAAGAACCTCAGGAGAGAGGCGCTTGCAGTGGCCACACCAAGGGGCATAGAAATCAACGAGGATATAGTCGAATGTTGAAACAGCCGATTCAAAGTTGGAATCGTCCAACTCCAACACCTGTCCATCTACCGCCCACTTCTGCTCTGCCGATGACGATTTAGAGATTTGAACTAACGACAGCACCGCAAACAATAACTTTGATATACTGATGACACAAGTACAACCAAATCCCATGTTTCGATGTTCCTCTATCTGTCTATTTTTTTCAGGTTCTACTATCATCTTCCAATTTTACTACTATATCTCCAAATTAGATTAGATCATATAACCAAAACTCCGTTTTTCACTCTTTTTGTAAAAATAACACAATTTATTAAAATACCATTAGTCTTATTTTTAACCGATTTAATTAGAGTGATTATCCCAGTAAACCAAATTTTATTGGGTTTTTTGCGATATCCCTCATAATAGTTTAAAAATAAGTATAAGTAAGATTTTTTTTAAAAATAATCAAAAATTTTAATCAATTTTATTTAAAAAAAAAATATATTAATTCTATTTTATAAAACATAATTATTATAAACATAAAAAAATATTAACATCTTATAAATTTATAATTAATTTTAAATAAATAATTTTTTTATCATATCATATATTAAAAAAATTATTTTAAAAAATAAAAAATAATTTATTTTACGATAAAATAAATATAAATTTATATATATATTGAAAATGATATGCTAAATATTTTGATAATTCATAAATAATATAATACATTATTATTATTATTATTAAATATAATTATAATTATATTTAATAAAAAAATATAATTATGATATAAAAATAATTAAATTATTAAAAAAAATTGTGAAGCCTCTATATCTATTTTACATTATATCACAAATTTTGTGAGAAAATATTATATAATATAATATTATTATAATTATTTTTATTATTAATATAATAAAAAATATAAATTATATTGAATTAATTATATTTTAATACTTAAATATAATTATTGTTAATAAATATTTGTTATCTTAGTAATAATTAAAATTATAATAATATTAGAGATATTTGTTACAATGTAATATATTTTTTAATTTTTTTAATTTTAAATAATTTATTTTTTGAAAATGTTAATAATTTTTCATAAAAAATATTGTAACTATTTAGTAAAGTTTTTAATAATTTAAAATTTTATAATTTATTATTATTATTATTTTTAATTATTTTATAATAAAATTTTGATAAGTTATTTGTTATAAATTTTTTATATATTTTATTATATAAATATAAATTATTTTTTTATTTTTTATTTATAATAAAAATAAATTATTTTTTATTAAAAGTTAATAAATAATTATATTTTGAGAAAATGAGTTCCTTAGAATTAGGGAAAGATAAAAAAAAAGACAAAAATATTTTTTTATTATAAAAATGAGGCTCTTGGAATTAGTGGAATAAGAGTTAGAAAAAGACAAAAAAAATATCAGAAAATTGTTTAATGGGTTATAATTTGTCCATTTTTAAAATAAAATCTAATATAACCCTTTTTTAAAGTATTATAAAATATATAACTTTTTTAAACAAATACTCAATTTTATTGTAATTATCATTGGACTGCACATTCATCGAAATTAATTTATTATTGACCAACACTTATTAACCAACATTTTTTTTAAATTAATCTCAGCGTTAAAATTTAATGTATTTTGAATTATATATATATATATTATTTAAATGATAAATTACATTACTTTTTGAATGAAATTATTTAAAGATAATTTTTGAAATATTTAATTATATATATATATATATATATATATATATATATATATATATAATTTGATCGTTTATAATTTTATCATTTTGAAAAATGATAAATCAAATCTCAAAATTAAGAATTTGAAACGTAAATTTTAAGTTTATATTAGACTTTATTTTCGAAAGAACAGCTCTTAAATATTATAACGATCAATGTGTAAAAAAAAAAATATAACGTAAAGAGAAGTTCAATAAAGACAAAAAAAGAAGAAAAAGATAAGTTTGATGACATCCTTGTCAAATATTTTTCCCCCCTGAAAAATAGACTAATTTAAGTGCCCTTCATTATTTATATAAAAATATATTTATTTTTTGAAAAAAGTAAAAAAAATATTTAAAAAAACAACAAAATAACTTTAATTAAAATTTGTAATCACATAAATAATATTCAATTTTTATATTTTTATATTTAAAAAATTCTTAACCCGTTATTTTCAAATTAATTTTTACCGATTTAAATTAATTCAATTAGATTTATTTAAAAATTTCTTTGATAAATTTTTTATGGATTATTTTATAATACTTCTCTAAAACCGTAATCAGTGTTAGCTCAGAAATATATATGCAAGAAGAAAAGTCAAAGATAGAAAGCATTTGAAGCTCATCAACCTCCTTCGTCTCATCCAATAATATACTTTATCTGATCATCTTATTAATTATTGTCTCTCATTAAATTTGAAAACAAAAGAGAATAAAATATATTAAAAATAGTAATTAATAATATTATATATTAATACAGAAAAACAAAGAATAAGAAAATAATTGTAATTATCAGCTATCGTTTTTCTAGATTGTTCACATGGAATTTTGTAAATTTCACTCAGACATCACATGAATATAACAACAAATTAATATCATATAATATATAAAGGATTTGTTAACACATAATCCATAGAAATTATCAAACACTCCAATAGGAATCACTTTTATTTAAGTTACAGGAATATTTTGAGAAATTAATTAATAATTGTTCTGATCACATGCCCCTAAGATGTTTATAAAAGTAAAAAAAAAAAAAACATAACACAAGAGAATCACTTTTATTTAAAATGAATTAAGCACTTCTGTTAATAAGATCATAAGAGTTTCTAGTTGATCTTGGAAGGTATATGATTGATTCAGAAACAGCACAAATTCTCTTGCAAGATGTATAAAGATGGACAAATCCAAACCTGTCACTTAGGCTCCTTGAAACTTTTGCTCCATTCCAAATGCTTGTATTAACTACTTCATCATCATTATGTTTGGAACACTCAACATGTGCAACAAAGAAAGGGTCATGATCCCTTTGATAGCTTTGCTTTAAGGTACTCTTCTTGGTCTTAATTTCATTTGTAGGAGGCAATGGGAGAAGCTTATTTTTTTTTCCATGCTCTCTTAACTAGTTTGAAATGAATAAATTCACTTGGTGAACTGCCATGTAATTTCCTAGATTTTTTTTTTATCATAGTTAGAGGAGGAGGAGGAGGAAGAAGAAGAAGAATAGTACCTTCTACATACAGGGGCATGACTTTTTTTTTGCATCAAAGATTAGTACCTTCTACATAAAAACAAATTTTGGATGGATGATCTCTTCATTTTTGTTTTTTATTTATTTTTATAAAATATTAATAATATAATTTTAAAATTATTGTATATAATTAATGGGTAATCGGATGTTTTTACTATTACCAAAATAAAGTTTATAATTTTAAAAATATTTAATCCTTAAATTACGAATATAAATAATTAAATTTTTTTCTTATATTTATTTTTTTAATATGAAAATATCAATATATACCTAAGTTTTTCTTGAAAGATAAGGCTGTTCAACTCAAACACCCCTACTCCCCCTCTTCTTGTCCACTATTATTTTTTAATTAATCAAACACCATGTCCTCTACTTAATGCTTCCCCTGTCTCCCCCATGATCTATGTAATTGCACCTTTTCCATCTCTCTCTCTCCTCATCCCCAAAACACCAACTTTAACTATCTATCCTCTCTCTGACTCTCCCATAAGAAATATTCATGCACTTAAAAAAGAAAAAGAAATTGATTGAATTATTGGATATTTGAAATGAGGACGGCGCTTATATGGCGACATTGCCACGTTCCACTTCCTCTTTGGGCATTTTACTTTGACGTGGCATGCACTCTTCCCTCCTTTTCTCTACATAAATACCCGCCATTCTTCTCACACCTCTTTGCTCTCTCTTTTTCATTATTTCCCATCAAAACGAAAAAACACACACACTCTCTCTCTCTCTCTCTCCTTCATATTTTCATTTCATTGCTCTCTTTGTACCCTCTCTATCTCATTTCTAGCTCCTGAAAAGGAAGAAAAAAAAAAAACAAACATACAACACACATAATGTCATCACCGTTTGAAAACCCAGACAATCATTCATCAAATGGCTCACTTACCTCCAAAGATGTCCCTCGAGATTTGCGTGGCTTCCCTTCTTCTTTAATGTCCATTTGCCCTCCCGTTACTCTCAAGGTCATTAATATTTTTCATATTGTATGTATATAATGCTACCCTCATTTACTTTCACTCATATTCTTCGTATTATATCACTTATTAAAATTATTTTAAAAATAAAATGAATTATTCATATTTTTAGATAATATAATATCTATTACAGTATAAATTTACTTATTATTAATATTTTTTTATAAAACTATAAACGATCACATTATAGGGAATAATAATCTTAATTAATCATTTTCTAACTATTAATTTCTCAAATCAATCAAAAATCAACTAAATATATATAAGTATATTTCTCTATTAATATTGGGATTCATCCGATTTAGAGAAAAAAAAATTAAAAAAAAATCACATACAAACATCAAAGATAAATATGATAATTTTTTAGTTTCTTTCTCCATGGCTAGAGAGAGAAAATAAAGAGAATTTAGATAGTGAACTTAACTTTTTTCTAATTTCCTTATCAATAAATCAGATCAATCTCAAGAGTTAAATTCCTTAATTCTGAATATGTATATACATACGACACATGTTAACCAATGTTATAATCATAATAATGACTCGACTGGACTAAATTTTTTAAGTAATCATTTAAGTTTTATATGTATCATGCAGTTCATAGACGTGTATTATCGACTAAAGATTGAGAGCAAAATAACCGAAGGAAGTTGTATCAAACAAATATTTGAATGCGGGCCCACAAAATCCGATCATCAAGGACCAACGACCACGATTGCAGAAAAGACAATCTTAAATGGGATTACCGGAATGGCATCACCAGGAGAAATCCTAGCCGTTCTTGGTCCATCTGGTAGCGGAAAATCAACGCTACTAAATGCGCTCGCAGGGAGACTTCAAGGACACGGTTTTAGTGGAACAGTTCTCGCAAACGGGGAGAGACTAAACAAATCCGTACTGAGACGAACCGGATTTGTGATGCAAGACGACGTTCTCTATCCACACTTGACAGTTAGAGAGACCTTGATTTTCTGTGCCCTTCTTCGCCTACCGACAAGCCTAACCCGAAAAGAGAAAGTATCGGTGGCCGAGTCTGTGATTTCGGAATTAGGTTTGGAGAAATGTAAGAACACGATAATAGGGAACAGTTTCATCAGAGGAGTATCAGGTGGGGAGAGGAAGAGAATAAGTATTGGTCATGAGATGATGTTAAACCCTAGTTTGTTGATTTTGGATGAACCGACATCGGGTTTGGATTCGACGGCGGCTCATAGGTTGATGACGACGTTAAGTTCGTTGGCTGAGAAGGGGAAGACTATAATAACGTCGATACATCAACCGTCAAGTCGGGTATATCAAATGTTTGATTCGGTATTGGTATTGAGTGAAGGAAGTTGTTTGTATTTTGGTAAAGCAAATGAGGCAATGAGCTATTTGGAGTCGGTTGGTTTCTCGCCTTCCTTTCCCATGAACCCTGCTGATTTTCTGCTTGATCTAGCTAATGGTACGTATGCATCATATTAATTAATTTCATCACTTTGCATTCTTCTTCTTTTTTCGATTTTTTATTTTTGTGAAAAATCAATTAACTAAAAAATTTGAATTCTATGATTAATTGTATTTTAACACGATATTAGTTAAAAATTAAGGTGATATTGTTACAATTAATCCTTTTTTTTTTTGTTAATATCACAATTCATTTAATATTAATTTTATTAAAATGACAATATTATTCTATACTAATAATATTATTAGTGATACACATAAAGGAAAATAATTTAATTTTTTTATGTTAATTTCTTCATTTAAAAAAATAAATCTATAATAATATCATTATTGATACTTATATACTCGATCTTTAGCAAACAAGAGGTTTGTGGAAGCAAATATAGTACTTTAAGTTATAGTTTTTCCAGCTCGCACCTGAAAGATTATCATCAAATACATATATTTAGCTTTAATTGTTTCTTTGCTTTACTTTAAAAATATGTTTAAAGGTTTTAATATAACTTTTCCCCCCTTCAAAATGGTTTATAAGTTCAATTAATTAAGAAGTACTTAAGCCACTAATTGTGAAATCAATACTAATAGATATATTGAACTTGTCACGAGTTATATATGATGGATGATTAATTCATTTTTCAACTCACTTGAACTGTTCTTTTGTTTTTTGTTTTTTTGAATAGAAAGAACAATGTCTAGAAACTAATTAGAATGGTTACGTATTCAAGTATGAGATTGATTGGATGATGAGAGGCTTTAAGCAATATTCAATGTCGGTAATTATTAAAGACAGAATAATAGAACAATAATGGAGGGGACAGACATGTCACGTAGCAAAGTATAAAGAAGTGTTAAGAGAGAAGTGTTCTTTGACTTGGACCTTTTATGGCCAAGGAGTCTCATTTTGGCAAAAACATTGACAACTTTAATAGGTATATTAAACAAACAAACAAAAAAATCCTTTCTTTTTCTTTTTCTTTAACTTTTAGTCTATTCTGTGACACCATAAAGCTATTATATATATAAAGTTGGATCGTAGTGGAGAAGCTAGTGACGGAATCGATTGCGTGAGAAGTCATCAACTAGTTATATATAGTATTTATCCATAAATTTATATCTTAATGATATATAATCCACTTATATAAGTGAAATGTTTAAGTTTTAGTTATTTGAGTAAAACTTAAAAAAAAGAAGAAAAAAAAAACTAGTTATATAGCACATCACATTTTTTTCCTTTAGCTTCTCAATTATACATAATTGATCTTATTTGTCGGGAATATGTATATATTTTGTTTGCTTATATACTTTGGAATATAATTGATTCAGATTGGACTCTGTAAATAAAATTATGTTACGTTAGTTGTATTAGTGTTTATATATTTCTATAACAATAAAATAACATTCTTCTTTCCTTTAAAAAAAAAATACTAACCATTTAAGTGTGATTGTTCATTATTTGCTTATTGTAAGTTTCTAAACGTGGAATTGAATCTGACTAATAGACTCTCGAAAGTGTTGTTCATCACTTTCTTTTCCTAAACAATAATTTGGGCATAGCAATTTATTAATAATAATATTAATATTTTGGTATTTATTATTATTAAGTTCTTAAAATATTATTCATCTTATTAAATTTTTTATTATAATTTTTACTATTTTTTTATCTATTCTTCTTCTTTTTTTTATCTCTTTTTCATTATCTCTCTTTAAGTTTAATGTTTAGATTTAAGATTTAAGATTGAGTATTTAGGGTTTAAGTTTTAAAAGAAAAAAAATAATTCTAATTTTATGCAAATAAGAAAGAAATAAAGAAAAAATGAAAAGATGAAATAAATAATAAAAAAATTAAATTGTTATTTTTTTATGAATAAAATAAAAATTAATTTTAATTAAATAAATATTTTTAAAATAACTTTAAAAAACTTGACAATAATAAATATTAAAATAATAATATAATGGCTCGTGGAATTTTCTATCCAAACATGTTAAAGAGCAACACGTGCCGAGCATTGCTCTCCGAAATCTAAATTCAAGCCACATAATTTTGTGAGAATTGTGAGAATTGTGATTTTGGGATTCAATATTTAATGTTAAAATTATTATTTTTTTAAATAGGATTTAGTGTTATGTTTTTGTGTTAAGATTTAGTTTTAAAATTATTATTTTTCTAAATAAAGTTTTGAGTTATATTTATGGATTAAAGTTTAAGGTTAAAATTATTATTTTTCTAAATAAGACTTAAGGTTTTAGGATTTAGAGTTTATGGTTATATTTGTGGGTTAAGGTGTAGGGTTAAAATTATTATTTTTCTAAATGAGATTTAAGGTTTTGGGATTTGAGCTTTAGAGTTTAGGGTTTAAGTTTAAAATTATTATTTTTCTAAATAAGGTTTTGGCTTTTTAGATTTGAGGTTTAGGGTTATATTTGTGAATTAAGGTTTAAGGTTAAAATTATTATTTTTTAAATAGTGTTTAAGGTTTTGAGATTTGAGATTTGAGATTTGGAGTTTAGGATTTAGACTTATATATGTGGATTAAGATTTAGGGTTACAATCATTATTCTTTTAAATAGTGTTTTGAGATTTATGATTTTGGGATTTAAAGTTTAGGATTATATTTGGGGTTGAGATAAAATTTGAAAAAAATTTGAAATGAAAATGAAATCATGATTCCTTAAGGAAGAGAATAAATTATGATTTCTTCTTTTTTAGGAATCGATTTCATTTCGTTCTCAATTTTTAACTCAAACTAACATAAAATTAAAATGAATCAATTCTGATTATATTTTTTCTAACCAACCAAATATACACGTCTAATAACAAAAATAGTGCAAACTTACCCCAACAATTGCTTATGCCTATCAATATTTGATTTATATTATACTTTATTAATTAAACAATTATTCTTTGTTTATGGTGCTTTTTTCACCCTTTTCTTTTCGATTTGTTTATTTTTCAAAGATCTAGTTATGTGCTATTTATTTTCTATTGGAGATTGTTATAAAGCTCCTTAATTTAAGGAGCAAATTAAGGAGCAAAACATGGAGCAAAACAAGGAGTAAAACATAAAGCAAAATATGAAGATTAATTCAAGGAGCAATTCAAGGAACCATTAATTTAAGGAGTAATTCGAGGAGGAAATTTTCCTATAAATAGATGTGTAATTGTAATGAATTAATCATCCAAAGTGTTCATTCCAATTGAGAGAAAAACTTTTGTGAGAGAAAATTGAGAGTAATTTTCTTATGTGCAATTGGGTTGTGAGTTGTGAGTGTTGTAAACACCTTGTATAATTTCTCCTATTTCAGTAAAAAGATCTGCAGCAGGTCCGGAGACGTAAGCAAGATTGGCCGAACTCTATTATCAAATTTGTGTGTTATTTTTATTCTTGTTTTTTCATAAATCTGGGTTATTGAAAATTTACATAATTTCCCAACAACTGGTATCAAAGCTATTGGTGGTAATTTCTATCAATTTTCTGCAAGGTTACTATTTACGTGAATAGTGAATTACGTGAATAGTGACATTTTGTCGACGATATTTGTTCGTTGACGGAGGTTTTCTAATACATGGTGGTTTACAGAAATAGTCAGAAACGATCCGGAGGAAGTCAAATTTGAGTGGGAGCAATGGCCGTAGATGAAAGAAGGGTAAAACTCGAGAAATTTGATGGCACAAATTTCGGGTTTTGGATTGACGTTATCCCGTAATGTTGCTTTCAACATAGCAAAGGAAAAGACCACAACGGGTCTTATGACAACTCTCTCCAATATGTATGAGAAGCCATCAGTCTCAAACAAAGTGCACTTGATGAGACATTTGTTCAATTTGTGGATGAATAAAGGCGCATCGGTAGCTCAACATCTCAATGAACTCAACACAGTCACAACCCAGTTGATTTTAGTGGAAATTGAATTCGATGAAGAAGTATGAGCATTGATACTTTTGTCTTATTTATCAGAAAGTTGGAATGCTACTATCACGGTTGTGAGTAGCTCGTCAGGAAGCAATAAGTTGAAATTTGACGATGTTCGTGATCTGGTTCTCAGTGAAGAGATCCGACGTAGAGAGTCAGGTGAATCATCAACTTCTTCAGTTTTGCATACATAGTCAAGATGAAGAAATTCAACCAAAGGGAATGGACATGGAAGAACAGACTATCGAGGTAGATCAAAGGACAGGAGGTCCAAATCCAAGAATCCTAATAATTCCCATAGCTCGAAGACTATTGAGTGTTGGAATTGTGGAAGAACTGGGCACTACAAAAATCAGTGCAAGAATGCAAATGTTACTTCTACCTCAGGAGGAGACGATGCATTGATATGCTCTTTAGAGAGCAAGGAAGAATCTTGGGTGTTAGACTCTGGAGCATCGTTCCATGCTACTTCACAAAAATAATTATTCGAGAAATGTCCCCGGAAAACATGGAAAAGTATATCTTGGTGATGATCAACCATGTGCTATTATTGGCAAAGGTGTAGTGAAGATTAAGTTGAACGGATCTGTTTGGGAATTGAAGGATGTCAGGCATATTCCCAATCTCAGAAGGAACTTAATCTCAGTGGGGTAGTTGGTCAGTGAAGGCTACACTACGATCTTCCATGGTGATGATTGGAAGATTTCAAAGGGTGCAATGACAGTTGCTCGAGGTAAGAATAGTGGAACTATTTACATGATAGCAGAGGCACGTTGTTCAATCACAATTGTAGCAGGCAATGAAACACCAAATTTGTGGCACTCAAAAGGAAAACTTCCAGGTCTATAGTCTGTAGAGATGGACATGTGCGAAGATTGCATACTTGGAAAGAAAAAGAGAGTCAGCTTTCAGACAAGTGTCAGAACCCCAAAGAAGGAAAGGCTATAGCTTATTCACTCTGATGTTTGGGGACCAACGACCGTCTCATCTATTGGTGGGAAACACTACTTCGTGACTTTCATCGATGATCACTCTCGGAAGTTATGAGTTTACTTTCTAAAGCATAAGTCTGAAGTATTTGAGGCTTTCAAAAGATGGAAAGCTATGGTGGAAAATGAGACGGGTTTAAAGATCAAAAAGCTCAGAACTGATAATGGTGGTGAATATGAAGATACCAGATTCAAAATTTTCTACTATGAGCAAGGGATCAGAATGGAAAGAACTGTGCTAGGCAGGCCTCAACACAATGATGTAGTTGAGTATATGAACCGAACGTTGACAGAAAGAGCCAGAAGCATTCGTATACAGTCAGGTCTACCGAAGAAGTTCTGGGCAGAAGGAGTCAACACGGCAGCTTACTTGATCAACCGAGGCCCATCTGTTCTATTGGAGCATAGAATACTAGAAGAGGTATGGAGCGGAAAAGAGGTGAAACTATCACATCTAAAAGTTTTCGGTTGTGGAGCATTTGTGCAAATCAGTGATCAAGGCAGGAATAAGCTTGATCCCAAATCCAAGAAATGCACATTCATCGGATATGGTAAGGATGAGTTTGGCTACCGCATTTGGGATGACGAAAAGAAGAAAGTTATCTGTAGTAGAGATGTGATTTTCAACGAAAGGGTGATGTATAAGGACATGCATAAAATAGATGCCAATGACTCAGAGCAGAATGAGTCAGTATTTGCAGATGTAGATGATGTCCCAAACAGTTTCGCAACAGAACCAATTGTAACAAGTCCTCAGCCAAAGGAACTTGTTGAACAGAGCAGTACACATCATTCCGACACACCACAACCTCTTACTCCAGCTCCTGTATTGAGAAGAGCTTCTCGACCTCATGTGCCTAACAAGAGATACATGAACTATATGTTGCTGACTGATGGAGGGGAGCCTGAATGCTATGATGAAGCTTGTCAGACTCGAGATTCCAACAAGTGGGAGCTTACTATGAAAGAAGAAATGAAATCTCTCATCTCCAACTAGACATGGGAACTAGCTGAGTTACCTATGGGAAAGAAGGCAATTCACAACAAATGGGTGTACCGGGTGAAAGAGGAGCATGATGGTTCCAAGAGATACAAAGCCCGCCTAGTTGTCAAAGGGTTTCAACAGAAGGAAAGAGTTGACTACACTGACATTTTCGCTCCCGTTATAAAGCTCAATACTATCAGATCAGTATTGAGTATTGTAGCCATTGAAGATCTTCATCTTGAACAGTTGGATGTGAAGACTTCATTCCTTCATGGAGATTTAGATGAAGAGATATACATGTACCAACCAGAAGGTTTCTCAGAAAGAGGGAAGAAGAACATGGTGTGCAGACTTAAGAGTTTGTATGGCCTGAAACAAGCCCCGAGGCAATGGTACAGAAAGTTTGACAGCTTCATGCACAAGGAAGGTTTCCAAAAGTGCAATGTTGACCATTGTTGTTACTTCAAGAGATATAGGTCCAGTTATATCATTTTACTACTTTATGTTGATGATATGTTAGTAGTAGGTTCAGATATGGATGATATTAAAAGGTTGAAGCAACAATTGTCAAAAGAGTTTGACATGAAAGACTTGGGTCCAACAAAGAAGATTCTTGGAATGCAAATCACAAGAAATAAGAAGAGAGGATCCTTGCAGTTATCTCAGGTAGAGTACATCAATCGTGTTTTGCAGAGATTCAACATGGGCGATGCCAAGCCAGTTAGCACACCCTTGGCCAGTCATTTTCGCCTATCCAAGGATCAGTCCCCTCAGACAGAGGAAGAGAGAGAATTCATGGCTAAAGTTCCTTATGCCTCAGCCATTGGAAGTTTGATGTACGCAATGGTCTGTATGAGACCAGACATTGGCCATGCAGTGGGAGTTGTTAGCAGATTTATGTCAAATCCAGGGAAAACTCATTGGGAAGCAGTCAAGTGGATTTTGAGGTATCTGCGAGGCACCACAGAAAAGTGCTTGTACTTTAGTAAATGAGAGTTAAAAGTACAAGGGTACGCAGATGCAGACTTTAGAGGTGAAGTTGATCACCAAAGAAGCACCACCGGTTATATATTTACTGTTGGAACTACAACTGTTAGTTGGATGTCACAAATACAGAAAATTGTCACTCTATCCACTACAGAGGCTAAGTATGTAGCAGTAACTGAAGCTAGTAAAGAGATGATATGGCTTCAAGGTTTGTTAACTGAGTTGGGATTCAAATAGGAGAAGAATGTTCTGCATAGTGATAGTCAAAGTGCAATACACTTGGCGAAGAATTCAACATTTCATTCTAGAACCAAGCATATTGGACTTCGTTATCATTTCATCAGATCTCTATTGGAAGATGATGTGTTAATACTGGAGAAGATTCTAGGAAGCAAAAATCCAGCATATATGTTAACAAAGATGATGACTATTGATAAACTGAAGTTGTGCTCAACTTCAGTTGGTCTACTAGAGTAACAAAGACTAGAAAACCTGCTGCATTGATCGAGGTGTGAAGACAGATTGAAATCAGTCTTCAAGTGGGAGATTGTTTGAGATTGTTATAAAGCTCCTTAATTTAAGGAACAAAACATGGAGCTTAATTCAAGGAATCATTAATTTAAGGAGTAATTCAATGAGTGAATTTTCCTATAAATAGATGTGTAATTGTAATGAATTAATCATCCAAAGTGTTCATTCCAATTGAGAGAAAAACTTTTGTGAGAGAAAATTGAGAGTAATTTTCTTGGGTGCAATTGGATTGTGGGTTGTGAGTTGTGAGTGTTGTAAACACCTTGTGTAATTTCTTCTCTTTCAGTAAAAAGATCTGCAGCAGATCTAAAGACGTATACAAAATTGACCGAACTCTGTTATCAAATTTGTGTGTTATTTTTATTCTTGCGTTCTCATAAATCTGATTTATCGGAAATTTACATAATTTCCCAACATTTTCCTATTTCAAGGAGCCTCTATGATCAATTTATCGACCTCTTTTTTATAGTTTTATGTTGCCTTGCATATTAATTAAAAGGAAAAGGAAGTAGCAGAAGAAGAATGCTACGTACAGCTTCTAAGTTCTATTATTATGATATTGATTTAAAAAGTACTCTGTTTGATAATGAACAGGTCTTCCCTTTATTATTATTTTTTTCTTTCTAAAATTCTTTATTTCTATATATATCACAAAGTTATGGGAACTTATTCCCCTATTTAACTGCTTTTATTTCTCAAATATTATTTCTTATACATTCTATGTTTATTCATTAGAATATTAGTATATTATTTGTAGAAATTATTTCTCTTTTATTTGTCCTATTCTTTGTATTTCCAGATTAGATGACTTCTTTGTGAAAACACAAGTTTGCCTACAATCAAAACTGGCTAGGCATTTTTGGATTTAATTTTACAATTTTTTATTATACTTTTGGCTCTCTTTTATTAACTCCAAAATG
Source organism: Hippophae tibetana (assembly GCA_037013495.1). Classification (NCBI taxonomy): domain Eukaryota; kingdom Viridiplantae; phylum Streptophyta; class Magnoliopsida; order Rosales; family Elaeagnaceae; genus Hippophae; species Hippophae tibetana. The sequence goes on from CM072807.1 coordinate 3,455,117, forward strand.
AGATTCATGTTAAAAGTTCACTTGTCTAGAAAGTTCTTATTCCTTCCTGTTTTATCTTTCTTCATTCTTTTGTTGCCTTTCTATTCTTATTCTTCTGTCTTGCTGATTTTTACTAGCTTGTTTAATTTAAATTATATTCTGACACAAGTGGTTTGAATTGTGTAGGTTTTTTCCATCATAATGGTCAAAATGAAAGCGATAAGCCGAATGTGAAGCAAAACTTAGTTTCCTCATACAATACAATATTAGCTCCAAAGGTGAATGCTGCTTGTTTGGATGCCCCTACTAATCATGTTGCAAATAAATATCAACCTTACATATCGGATACCAATTCTTCAAAAGAAAGCAGAGCAGCCTCCTATTGCAATATGAGTCTCTCAACTTGGTGCAATCATTTCAGCATTTTGTTACAAAGAAGTCTCAAAGAACGAAAGCACGAATCTTTCAACACCCTTCGAGTTTTTCAAGTAATCATTGCGGCGTTATTAGCTGGTTTAATGTGGTGGCATTCAGATTTCATGGATATTCAAGACCGTTTAGGTCTTCTCTTCTTCATTTCCATATTTTGGGGAGTTCTTCCTTCTTTTAATGCAGTTTTTGCCTTTCCTCAAGAACGTGCTATTTTCATGAAAGAAAGGACGTCCGGTATGTACACTCTCTCTTCATATTTCATGTCACGGATTGTTGGAGACCTCCCAATGGAACTCATTCTCCCTACGATTTTTATCTCTACCACATATTGGATGGCAGGATTAAAACCTGAATTGGAGTCTTTTCTTCTTACATTGTTGGTTTTGCTTGGTTATGTGCTCGTTTCTCAAGGGCTTGGCCTTGCTTTTGGTGCTGCAATTATGGATGCTAAACAAGCTTCAACCCTAGTAACTGTGACCATGTTAGCTTTTGTGTTAACCGGGGGTTATTACGTGCATAAGATCCCCTCTTGTTTGTCTTGGATCAAGTATATTTCTACTACATATTACTCTTATAGGCTTCTCATCAATGTTCAATATGGAGATGGGGAAAAAGTTTCCTCTTTGTTAGGTTGTTCGCATCACCATGCAAGTGTTAGGGCCGCTAGTTGCAAGTTTATAGAAGATGATGTTGTCGGACAAATTAGCCCTATGTTCAGCATTTGTGTCATGTTGTTTATGTTTTTTGGATATAGAATTTTGGCTTACCTTGCCTTAAGGCGCATTAAAGCCTAATAATAATTCAATATTATGGATAGGTTTCGAGGAAAGAATTGTAACTATAATTTTCCTTCCAAAAAATGTCAGAAATTAAGGATGAATAAAAAGTGATTTAATGTTGTCATGCTTGTACAAGTTCATAGATCTCATCAACTTCAACAATGTTGTTGATGCAGCGCAGCTTAATTGTACTATTAACTGTAACTGAAGCATTAAATTCATGACCATTTTTTACCCTGAAATTTGTGAATACTATACTTTTTTTTTAAATAACTAAACTATTCACACATTTTAAATTGAAACCTGAACCCTAAACCTTCTATATACCTAATGGACTACATAGCATTGAAAATAATTATGATACGGCATTTTGAAAGGGTTCCCTTGATGCTCACCACGTAGTGTTTTTTATTTTATTTTATTTTTTTTAATCGATGAAAAATAAAAACCAAGTGTTTTTGACAAACTATAATAGTTTAGTAGATTTTATCAGTTAATCATATTTCACAATTTCACAGGAACTTTTTTGCTTCAATGTCAAAATATTAATGTGCGCCAAGAATCGTTCTTCAGCTCTATTTTAATAATAATAAAAAAATTCAATGAAAAGGGCAAAAGGGCAGAAAAATCTGACGACAAGCAGAAAACAGAGTTTAGACATTTCCTCTACCTTTCCAATACAACTCCTGTGCTACATTTAGGGCAAGGAATGCTTCAGTTTCAACTCTACCAAAACAGGGGTTTGATTTCAGAAGAGAACAGGGAACCTGTCATAATGATAATAATATTTCAGTGAGAATGAGAGGGGAACAAATAATATTGATAACCAAGGTGTTAAATAATATAAATCGAATTTCAAGGTGGGATTAAACATGTCCAAAATTTACACAGGTGGCCACTTAATAACATGCCCCACCTTGAGCATGAAATCAAATCATGTACATATTATATACATAGAAGATATGTAGGGGATGCAAACTTGACCCAGAAGATGCATACCATACAATTAAAACATAAATTAATGTTGTTTATTTAGATACATGAAAATCCATATGTGATAATTCAAGTCAATGAAATTCAAGATTAATAAAACTCTTTTTTTTTTTGGGAAAAGAACAAATACCCTATACTTAATAGAGGAATAAAAGAATATAATTGATGAACTTCTAGAACAATGAATAATTACTCTTATTAATTATCGCTTTGGATCAAAACAAGAGAAAAACTCGCAACCAATTGACTAACCTCATATACTTCATGATTATATATGATTTTGCTTCTTAGTTACATTTAGAAGAAACAAACACATATCGCATCTATGATCAATACCAATGATTATTCTAACAAAAAAAAATAGCATGAAAAAAAAATTACGGGGAAAGTAAGGAAAACATGGAATTAATGCATAAAAAATAACAGGAACATATTTAATAATAAAAATAAACATAAATTAAAAGAGAACATAGCCTGCCGCACAGAGCAAAACTGTGCAAACTAGTTCTTGTGGGGTTTTCAATCAAATTGCTACAGATACTATAGCATGTACCCATTGCAAATAAAACCACCATGACTTAACATTAAAAAGTTGATACATTTAAAGAACGAAGTCCTGAACCTGTCACTCAATCTTCATCGGAATCTTTGTTCTTCTTTTTCTTCTTCTTCTTCTTCTCACTCTTATCAGCCTCAACGGTGTCTTTGCTTTCTCCTATGACTTTGGCAGGATCAGCACCATCATCCTCAGCTTCCTTGTTCTTCTTCTTTTTCTTCTTCTCTGACTTCTCTGTTTCAGGTGAACCAGCTTCAATTTTATCTTTGTGCTTTTTCTTTTCAGACTTCTCCCCATTAGTAGCATCCTCTTCATCCTTCTTTTTCTTCTTTTCTTTTTTCTCAGTTTCAACCTCCTTCACTTCTTTCTCAGCCTCAACTTCTTCGCCTTTCCTTTTCTTAGAAGAAACAGGAACATGGCTTTCTATGCTTTCATCTAATTTGCGCTTGAGCCCCTCATCCTTCTTTTTGTCCTTCTTCTTCTTCTTCTTCTCCTCCTTCTCCACTGTAGGTTCCACTGCAGCTGCAAGACTAGCAACCATAGAATCCCCACCACTAGGTAACACCACATTCCTCGACCATTCTTGAGGAGTATTCTCTGTAGGTTTCCCATGCTTGTCCAATTTCCCTTCCGCAATCAATTTCTTCTTCATTGATGCTCTCGGACCCAAACCCCACTTCCTGGGGTAAGTATCTCGATCCATTACCACTCTCTTAATCTTTGCCACCACACCATGATCACAAGTTGCAATCACAGCCGTCGTCATCTCTGCAATGCCCAAAGCTATGGCTTCTCCTTTCGTAGTCATAAGAACAACTTCATCACCAACCTCAATATCATTCTCAAATCTTAACAAACCCGGAATCATCAACTTTGCACCATAACAAATAGCATTTACTGCAGAATCCTTCACGACTAATCTCCTATAACTAGTCAAAAGTACTTCAAGAGGCATAATTGCCCTTCTCAAATATTTCTCGTCCCTAAAATTATCATAAAGCCACTGAGCATCCATCACATCATGCATAGTAACCATGTTATCTTTCTCACCCATAATCCCAGACCTCACCCTCCTAAGCTCTTGCATATGTCCACCCACACCCAGAATCAAACCCAAATGAACACAAAGTGTCCTAACATAAGTTCCAGCCTCACATGAAATCCAGAAAACAACCAAATGCCTGTCTACATCATACTCAAGAAGCTTACTTTCATACACAGTTCTAATCCTAAGCTGCCTCTTCACAGCAGAAATCAATGGTGGCCTCTGAAAAACAGCCCCAGTGAGCGTCTCCAGAGCCCGAGCCACCTTAGCTACATCAGGCACGGCCGAATGCAGCCGAGCAACACAAACATACTCTTTCCCAGCACCTTGCTGGGACTTTACGAGCCTTGTGGCTCTATCAATACAAACAATAAGATTACCAGTGACTTTGGGATCTAACGTACCACTGTGACCCGTTTTCTGGACCCGCAGGATTCGTTTAATCCAAGCAACGACCTCATGTGAAGATGGATTTGATGGTTTATCAAGATTAATAACACCGTACTTGATATACTCTTCAAGAGGACGCTTCAGTGGGGAGTAACCGGAGGGAAGTGGAGTGTAGTGTCCGGTGCGTACGTTGAGGCGGTCGTAGTTCTTGAGTAGGATTGGCCACTCAGAAGTATCAACTGGAGGAGTGAAAGTTTGAGGCTTGATCATGAAATCGGCGTCCTTTTGAGTTGAATCGGGAGCCAAACCGTTGAGTGGTTCTTCATCCTTAGCTGCTTTGTTCTTCTTTTTCTTCTTCTCCGAGCGGGAAATGTCGACCTCCGTCATTGCTAGGGCTTTTGCAACTTGAGGTGTTATATGCGCCTTAGGGTTTTAGGTGGAAGCGGCGGATTAAAGCTATCAGAGTAACAGAGTTTTTCTTGGAAATGAAGATTTATAGGGTTATCCATTTTTTTCAATTTATTTTTAAACAATCTTTCATATCATATTTTATATATTTTGATTTGATTAATTATAAGTGAATAAGTGATAACTCCTCATTTGGATAAATAGGAAAATAAATAAAACTATACTATAATTCAATTTTAAAAATCAATGTTTAAAAAGTGCACGATCAAATTTTTCTATGAACTATGATACAATATGTTTTTTTATAAATAACATTAATGGGAATTTTATTTAAAAAATACGGGATTGAAACTCTTAACATAAAAAAGAAAAAATTAAAGTAAGAATTATAAAATCTTTTAAACTATAATCCCAAAAAATGATGAATAATTAAAATAGTACTTTGAGCCTGGTTGTTTCAAGGTTCGATTAGGATGAAAGTGAAAGAGAGTACATTTTTGAACATCAAAGTGGGCTTAAAAATCGAAATTATGGGTGGATCGTAGACAATACAACAGATACAAAAATGCTCTAAGTTGAACCAAGTCCAACCCATTTTATTAGTTTTTTTTCCTTTAACAAACTGTTACACATATACAATTTACTTTGAAATCTAACGCATTTATTTTTATTATCCACCTAAAGCATATAATATCGTAATTTAAGACAATTAGCTTTAATTTTATGTCTAAATAAGTTTGATTCTATTAAAAAAAAAAAGGGAAAGATAAAAACAAAAACAACAGCGAAAATACAAACTCATCCAAAGAGCTACTTACCTAGTACTGGTGGAAAGATACGTGCTTAAACTCATCCAATGAGCAAAGTTTTTCACTATTCTTCCCTTTCTCTAGTTTTGGGATATTTTTATCTGTTTATCATAGCATTTATATTTTTTTTATCTATTTTTTTTTATTCTTATTTTTTATTTTGTGTTTATAGAGGTTCTTATATATTTCTCTATTTTTATCTTCTTGTCTTTTTTATGTACCATTATGGATCTCTCTTATAAGAGATATCTTTCTTGTTATATGTTTTGTGCAACATTTGAGAATCCTTGCGTTATTTGGAAGTTTAGTTTACTTTTTTGGCATTAAAGTTTTTGAGAGTATGGATTCATTATTCATTTAACATTTACGATTTTTTTGTAAATAACTTAGAAGTTGTTGGATAACATTATCTCTCTTAGTATTTGATAACGTAGGTTTGAAGTATAGATGTTTGATATTTATTAGGGGTGACAATTTGTATTGTAACTCGATTTATCAAGTTGAACTTAAATCGAATACGAATCAAATTAGATTTAGATCAAATTCAAGTAAGTATAAATAACCAAAAAAATAATTTGAATTAAATTCGAATTAACCTATTAATTAAAAAAAACTGTAATACATTGCAAATTCAATCACAAATAAAATCTAAGAAAGAAAAGAAATAATATAAAAGCAATATATAGATTATAGTTTGTAAAGGGGATATATTAATATTACTATATTTTGTTCATCAATTATGAGTTAGTGTTATAAACTTGTATTCTCTAAGAACTTAGTTAATGTGCATTTAGAGTAAAAATGTCCAATTAATATATGGTAAATTTATATTGTTTGTTATAGCTTTTGATTAATTAATTTGTTTATTGTTTTAGCTTTTAGTTATTAACTTACAAATATGGTTCAATTTCAATCAAAGAAATAATATAGAGATTGATAAAGATGACATAATTAATGTAATGAAAAACACAATAGAAAGAGATAAACAATCATTAACATTTTTTCAATTTGAAAGAAGTATTATGTAATGTCAAAAAGATTATGCTTTGAGACTCTTTATTTGACCTCTCATAATATTTAACGAGAGAAGTGCAAGTATAACAATCAAATTTATCAAAATAGATCTTGGAATGGAATAGGTACTTTTACAAGTCATTATAGTAAGTATGCTATAAAGGAAACACGCAATGTGGATCAAATATTTATTAACTAGTTATTGCAACATAACAGTTTATGTGTGAAGAGTTATATTATCTCCGTAGATTTCGTTATATACGTAAGTTGTTCAGTAGTTTTAATTTATCTTTTGTTCAAAAAACTAATTGTTGTGTGTAATGAATTATATTATCTACGTAAATGTACGCATAAATTGTTGTAATATCATTTAGTGTTTCATGTAATGTTGTTTGGCCAAATATATTTAATATTTAAACATATTTTTTCGATTTATAAAAAAAATCAATTAACTAAAAAACACATACAATTAACAATTTGAATCAATTTAGACCAATTAATTTGTGTTTGGATTATCTTTATTGACTCAAATTAAATATGAATTTAGCTATGTTTAGACCAATGAAAACTGGGTTAGATCAAATCAACTCAAAATGTCCTAGCTAGCACGAATTGACACCCATAAATTATCTAGATATTTCTTCCATCCACGTATACACAATATTAAAAAGTAAACGTAATTATAAATATATAAATTAAAGATAATATTTAATTACAACTAAAAATATATATAAACGAGATTATATTTAATTAAAGATCATTTGGTAAAATAATTCTCTAAACCATTTGGTCGGGAATGATCGTTATATATCGAGCCATTTTCGATAACAAATGATTTAGACAAATAATATTGATAAATTATAGTAATTTTTGGATGAATCTATTTAAAAATATATACATATATAAATATTGAAACTTAAATGAATGAGTAATTCCAAAAATCAATAAAAATGTTTAATAACAACTATAAATACATACACCCTTACATTATATTTATTAAAAAGTCAATACTATATATATATATTAATAAAAAGACTCTCGGGGCCTCGAATCATTGCCAATTTTTTAAAATTACAGTTAAGCTGTTAGCTATGACTCATTCCAACATTTCTAATATATATAAGATTGTATTCTCTCTATCAAATAGAGGTGTTGAAGTTAAGAAACCAGTGACCAAAGTTAAGAAACCAGTGACCAAAGTTACTTAACCATCTGTCACACGGGTGAAAGCAAAAATTTATGTGACCCATATATTAATCAAAACTACAAATGGGAGAAGGTTTACATTACACACTGTACATATTCAGTAAACAGGTGATGTCATAGACTGAAACGCACCACTGTTGCAAAAAGCGTCCCATTCCAATGATACCAATGCTCCCTGTGTCCAGAAATTGGATACACTAGAAAAAAAAACACAACCTCATTTATAGGCAACATATTTATGATATGACTTACTCAAGTAATCCTAAGAAGCAAGATACAAAAGTACAAATGGAGTACATAAATAAATAAGCAATGAATACGAGCTAGATGTACCAAAGATCATAAGATGGTAAATTAAGCTGTCTTTGCAGGCCATGTTGCTTGGGCTGACATGATTATTCCAACAATCACTCCAAACAACCCCAGTGCACTCCCAAAAATCTCAATCACAAGGATCTTCACAAAAAGTGAGGAATTTTGGGCATCAGACAAAGCACAACTACTTCCAATTACACCAACACATAACCTGTTGACATACACAACTACTTCCAATTACACCAACACATAACCTGTTGACATACACAACTTATACAATGTGTTTAAAGAGTATTCAACATAATCTAAGAAAATATACAAGTGACGCACCCACAGACGAGGTTTGCGAAACCAACAATTATTCCAGAGGCAAAGATTGAATATCCTGCTCTGAGAGATTCCGGAGCATAGATCTGTGATGCTGGAACGCTTTCTAATTTTGTTTGTAGGATAATTGCTACAATGACTCCGTATATAGCAACAGCTTCACAGAATATTACACTGCAAAAGCACAAGTTTTGATCAACTTCAACTGTTTTTCCCGTTTAAGTTCACTCTGACTAAAATTTTAATGAAACCACATTCCTTTTGACAAATCTATTTAGTTATGACTTATGGTCATCGAATCAAGGGAAAAATTAAATCTCAATTCAAGGCTGCTTTACATAGGGTTAAAAAAACAACAAAGAAAGAGCCTAATGCCATTTCAGTTTAAAGGGTTTCAACTAAAAGAATAAATCATGAAACTTGTGCTGATATCATATGTAAAAACGACTATTATTTGAGTTTAAAACCAACCAGATTCCTGTTGGGTGCGCAGGTTCAACCTCATTGAACACACCAGTAGCTCTATTTGGCTACATTATGCATATCTGCAATACCCTGAACAAAGAATACTATTCATTGCAACACATTCCGGTCCCTACTGGACCACCCACCCCTAGAGGTCTCAACAATATACAACTAAACTTTAAGTATCAATCCATCTATTAGGTAAAATGCTTATAACATCGTTAAAGGACTAAAAGGTATGCAATGGTGAAAAAATTCACAACAAGATTTCTTCCAATCACAAAATAAATATATAAACAAAGCTGTCATACAATGAACAAACCAACACGACATTTTAATAAATTTTCACTCCTAATACTATCAAAGTCAAATGGCCCAAACATTAGCAAAAGAAACTCCAATTAAACCAATTCAGATCAAAGCCATTTATCCGCGTCAAAACTTATAAAGAAATTAGGGGATTGATTACCTAATCAGATTTTTGGACGTAATCCGAGGAGCTTTGACTGCAGCACCAATCAAGCTGCTTCAAGTGATGTAAATTCCCCTGCGAAATTCACACAAGCAGACAAATTCTTTTCAGGATTGTAAATTTAAATCAGTAAATTTAAATTATATCAAAGATAAATGATTGAGTGGGGCACCAGGCAGCGCCAAGAACAGAAACGCCAATGGATATGGCAATTCCGAGAGCAGAGAAGGTGTAGGGAGAGATCCTCACAAGCGCTCGTGCCCACGAACTCGCATCGCCCATGGCTACAGATCCCGACATGCCTTGAACTGATAATCAATTTCTGCGTTCGCTAGGCGCTTTGAAAGTGCGTAAAATCGGACGCAGTTACCGGAAAAAAATACTTCAATCTGACAAGGCCATAAACAATTACAAAAAAGAAAAAACAAGTTCAATATAAACTAATTAAAAAATAATTAAGTGTTAATTAAGTTTGATATCATGCAAACATTTAATTACTTACGATTATCTCAATAATATATATATATATATATATATATAATATAATATCTACAAATAACCTATATGCTATGGATTCAAAAATTAATTTTTTCTTTGCTATTTCTCTTTACTCATTTACTAAACAAGACCCTTCAAAACCTAGAACATGATAAATTAGAAACTGAAAAGAAACAGTACTTCAACTAATAAATAAACAATAATGCATCAGCTACAAAGGTCAATGAATTAATGAAAGGCTATAGAAGAGAAAGGCATTGCTTTAATCACCAGAATGAATACCAAGAAACTGATGTAAAGGTCATGCAAACCCATTATTTTGAGTTTAAAAATTGGAAATGCGAAGGACCAAGTTACTGATTCATCATGTCCAAATCATATATAAAGATAAATGGGTAGATAGGGAAGCTTTGAACATTTAAGAAAAAGAACATTTGTTCTTTAATTGACCAAGATCTTTAAAACAGAAAAATTATGGCTCAAAAAAAATATTGAAAGAAACAAATTCGCAATTTTAAAGCCAAACCATGTACCTAACTGCACATTCTGGAATAGTGTAGAGAATGTAAGCAATACCCTTGGACCGTTTTGTATCTCTATCAAGGACAAGATGGACCTGTGCGACTGTTCCAAACTTGCTAAACAACATCTCCAACTCCTCTTCCCTGGTGAAAGAAATAAAATTTAAGAATTAAACTACTTCCTAATACTTTTAAATCGTACGATTTATTTCATAATTTTTTAAAGGAGAAAGATGTGTACGTAGTTGTATATGGCAGATTACGAACAAAAAGGCAACCAGTTTTAAGAACATCGTCGTTCTCTTCTTTTAGATTTGTTAAGGGGTTCCCTTCGTCAAGCACTTCACCATTGGGATTTTCAGGACCTTCCTCATTGTCTGAATCAGACCAATCCTTTTTCATTCTGCTCTTAAAGTAATCCATATCCGACATGACATCACTCTGAGCTAGATTTTCAGATTTGTGAGCATCCAGCTCATTCCACAACTCATTTTCCATCTCATTATCCTCCACATGCAATGAAAATAATTCATTGTAGTTTTTCCAGTTTTGTTAGCCACAGGAGCTATTGATCTGTCATTTGGCCACAATTTTGACTTAACCCATGGCTGCATGACTTCTAGAAATTCCTGGAGCTGAGAGTCATCCTTCTCAGCCTCATTACAGTAAGTCTCTCTCTCTCTCTGAGACCCCAAAAAACTTGAATTTTTATTTCCAGCAACATTCCAACCATCTTCAGCAGTTTCATTTTCTCTTATTAAAGAATAATTACTCCAAGGTCGAGGAATACTTGGATCCCCAAATTTACAAGCAATCTGAAAGTGGTTCAGATTTAGTCTTACATTTGTAACTGAATGTAAGTTAATGTCGTTTTATTGTATTATTTTTCTAAGAGAATATGTTACGAGTGAATATGTCTGGAATGCACAAACAAGCATGTTTCCTTTAAAGCAAGGTGGAAAAAACAGTTTGGTAAACAAAACAAAGATCATTCCTTAGCACCACCATCCCCACAACAACCACAAAAAAAAAAAAAAAAAAAGAGCAAAACACTTGAAGCCCAAGGAAAGTACTTTTTAATTCAAGCTGAAAAGATCTACTTGTATTCATGTGAGAATGTGTGCATTCCGGTATGACAATGAAAGACTTTAACCCTCTATCATATACCATGTATCTTTAGCCATAGCCAATCAAACAAAAGCTCAATTTCATACTCTTAGTAACGATATTTATGGAAATTACTCTACATTTTTCGGATAAAAAACATGATTTTTGACACGTCGACGAACCCTCAATGAGGGTACAACGAGGTGTCCAAGTCGTTGGAATTTCTTCTATAAATACCCCTTTTATTTATCTCTTTCTCACTGATACTTAATGTACTAAAACTCTGACAAAATTTGCACTGATAATCACATTTGATTCTCATATTTCTTTTGAAAAGCTTACATATTTATACTATAGTATTGTGGGTAAAATAAAGTGCATATGTGTTGAACTTGTGACTATTTTATTTTCTATGTAAAACGTAACATTGTGAGATTGATTGGGTCATTGTGATAAGATCTCTAATTGTTAGTTGTGTGTGTTATATGGATTGACTATATGTCCCCACGGTGATCATTGGAGGTTTGTGTTTGAGGATGGCCCTCAAGGATTATTGTTATTTTTACTTCATACTACTAATCTACAGTTTTTAGTCGCACCACATTGGATGGTATTAGTTTTTGAAGAGAAAACAACGGTAAAAATAGGTAATTTGAACAGAAATTCCGACTGATAGAGATATTATTGGTTTTATTTTTGTCAAAATTGTAATTGTTTTATTGCTTAGTGAATTGTTTGTTGTCGAGTGACTAACACAAACAATCCAAAAATGTTACCATATAGATAGAAGTTTTATGTGAATTTACCTCATTATTTGGTTTATTGTATGTGATTAATTGTTTATATAGGACAATCTGAGTTTAAGTAGTATATGTTACAACATATTTGTATTTAAACTAATTAGAAAACTTTTTAATTATTACTTGTTTTTACACTTTAAATAATAACGTTTGCTTTGTGTTTACTTTTGTTTGTTGCGAGTTAGAGATGAATGGTTAAGAAGTATGTATCTTCTTACTTAGTGTTAAACCGTATTGTGTACTTTTTCAATAACAAAATTGTTAAGTCAAAGTTAGGGTGAGTATCTTAATAAACAGAATTTTTAGGGAACACAAAAAAAATATAGAAAAATGTTATAGAGGCGTATTGGTTTGAAAGCTCCATAATAGATTGGCAGAACAATGGATTGAAACGAGAGTTTTATATTGAGAGCATGTTCTAGTCTCTAAAATAAGAATCTTCTCTAGTCCAAGATTTGTCTAATAACTCTTTTTAATTAAATAAAATCTTTTCAAATAGATGAACCCAAGAAGAAGTTAACTCTAAAACATTTCCAGCCCCTTTCAAGCAGTAAGAAAGCAATATGCTACTAAAATTTCTAATAACACCTAGCTTACAATTTCTCCTTACAAACATGAGCCAATACAAAAGAAAAATACCTCTTATTGATGTAACAAAGTGAAACATCTTCCAGCCTGTCCTGCTCTTACATTTTGACCTGCTCGATGAATATGTCTTTATGTACACAGGCATGTCATAGTTAATAAAAAATTTGACCCCTTCAACATCCATTCCACGAGACATTGCATAAGAGGAAACAAGTACTTGGATCTCTCCTTTCCAAAATCTTTTTAATGTTTTAATGCAATGCATATTCTCATATTATATTTTTCTATTTTTTTCCTCCAATTCTGGACAAGTTATGTACTTTATATTCAACATAACAAGAAAAACTAAGAAAAAAAAAAAATCTAAAACTAAAATAAGTTTTTTTATTATGCATATGTAGTATGCACAAATACATTTACAGATTCACTTGGTTCAAACTTATGTTCAAAAAATAAACATCTGTATAGACCCATATAGGGGCAGCTAAAAGAAAATGATTTATGCAGAACATTTGACTAAATTTAGCAAGTAATATGTGGTTTCAAAATGCAGCTAGTCTATAGTAACAATTTCACATGCAACTCACACATGTCCATGGTAATTGAATAAATCCCAGAAGTACCTTCTTACATATAGGCGCTGGAGACCATAGCCTCACCAACCTCTCACCACAAACAGTGAACCAACCTCTATCCCTCCTAGTATACCACAACAAGGAAACTTAAATCAAGAAAGAAACGCAAAGAACACAAAAAACAAAAAAAGTGATTATTTATGAATAGATATTAAATTTAAAAGAAAAACAACTCGCACTTAAGGCACTAAGAGAATCAAAATCGATGGTAGATCCAAATGTCCATGAAAAAAAGTTAACACCAGGTAATTCTAATTCTCCTATGACTTTTATTTATCCATCGCCTTAAAAAAACCAACTCGATCTTATACAATTCATCCAATCTCCAAATTCATTACTTATAATTCTTTATCCACTAGACTGTGTACTTTTACATTTGTACTTAACATGACAAAAATTTCAAAAATATCCATAAAACTCTTAAAATCTCAAGAGTGGAAAGATCATGTTATGAAAGAAATAAAAGCCCTAAAAAAGAATGACACTTAAGATGTAACCGAATTATCAAAAAGTAAGATACCAAATGACTATAAATGGTTATTTACCATTAAATACAAGGCAAATGGAACATTGGAGAGGTACCAAGCTTGGTTAGTTGCAAAAGGATTTACTCAAACTTATGGTATCGATTATATAGAAAGCTTTGCACCTATTGCAAAACTAAACACTGTAAGGATACTTCTATCATTAGCAGCAAATCTTGATTGGCCCCTCCAATTAATGGATATCAAAAATACCTTTCTAAATAGAGTATTAGAAGAAGAAGAAGTCTTTATGACCATACCAGCTAGATTAGACAGAGGCAATTCAAACATAGTGTGAACTAAAATAATCACTATATGATCTCGAACAATCACCAAGAGCATAGTTCGATAAGTTTGTAAAAATAATACAAAAAATAGGATATCAATAGGCATAGTCATATCACACATTATTTTTCAAACAAGGGAAAGATGGAAAGAAGACGATTCTGATTATTAGGAAGAAATTGAAAAACTGAAAATAAACTTGGCCATGGAGTTTGAAATTAAAGATTTGGGGCCAATAAGATATTTCTTAGAAATTGAAGTTGCAAAATCAAACAAGGGAATTAGGGTTTCTCAACGTAAGTATGTCCTAGATCTCCTTGCTAAAACCAATATACTAGGATGTAGACCAACTGATACTCCAATAGAAGTGAGAAAGAAATCAAAAGATTTGGGAAAACTAGTTGACAAAGAAATGTACCAGAGACTAGTAGGCAAACTGATATATCTATCCCATACCAAGCCTAACATTGCCTTTACAATCAGTGTGGTAAGCCAACACATGCATCTCCCAAGAGAACCTTACCTTGAGATAGCATACAAAATATGGTCGTTAGAAGTAGTGCTAAAGCCAAGTTTAGGGCAATTGCATAGGGAAAATGAAGCGTTGTGGTTAAGAAAACTAATGATGGAATTTCATTTATCAATAATAGTACCGATGAAACTCTACTATGATAAAAAAAAAAGTAGCCATCAACATCTCCCTTAATCTTGTACAACATGATAGGACAAAACATGTGAAAATTGATAGACATTTCATTAAAGGAAAAATTGAGAGTAAGACTATTTATATTATTTATGTTCCAACAAAAGACCAAGTTACAAATATCTTTACTACGAGAGCTCCTCAATAGGACTTCGATGATTTCACTTCCAAGTTGAAAATAATCAACATTTATGATCTAACTTGAGGAAGCGTGTTGAAATTCCAAAATCATAGGGATTCATGGTTGGGATAGAAAATGAACTAGGCCAGAAAATATTTTGTAATTATTTGAAATTAATTGGTTGATTTATTTCTTTTTGTGTATTATTCTGGCTTAATTAGGGGATTTTATTTCTTTTTCTAGTTTTTTAGTTTCTTTATAAATTGCATATAAATCCTTTTAAATAAATCAATAAAATACAATTCAACATATCAAATTCTATAATTTTTTTATTAAAGTAGAAATCTCATTAGCTATTGAAGATTGACCAACTGCTAGATCAATAAATAGTCCCATGATTGGGGCTATTATTGAAAAAAAAAATCTCACTTGAAATAAAGAGACATAAGAATCTTTAAAATCTAGATAGATACGAACACTCGTATAAAAATACCTATGACATTTTAAAATTATTTAACAATTACAAGAGAAACTTTCCACCATAAGTTCAATAAAAAAGAGTCAAACAAGAAGGCACTACACCAGTAAGGCTAAATCACAAGTAGGTTATACCACTGATGCACGTAAGAATTTAATAGAATGAGTTGAAAGTGCTTGCAATATGAGCAATGCATATGTTAAAAGTTTTCTCACTATCATGGGGTGAATTAACATAGATATTCTGCTCAAAAGTATCACGCTCAATGGTCATTTGCCAAACTACTAACGTTTTATTGTTCTCTAATTTTTATTGATGATATAGTCAAACTACACTTACACATGCTATCTAAAGCAGGAGATATGGATTTGCTAGAACAAATTATTGACTACATAAACTCAGAAGGGCCCACTGAGGGATCATCTGATGCTTCCTAAGTCACAATCACCATATCCATACCCTAGAAAGCTTTTGGTTAAGAGAAATAGTTAAAAGGAATTTAACAAAATTTATATTGCTTTCACAATTTTAGGTAATATAAATTTTGAGGTCAAGAGTGGCATTCCATCTTGTTGTGAGAATTGATTATAGTAAACTCTTTGACATGAGAGGAAATAATTGTGATAAAGCGGCAATTTCTGACACAATAAGAATAGATACAACTTGATTGTTACCTGTAGTTACTAGCAACCGCTATTTTAATTTTTGTTTTTTTTTCTCACACCTATAAACAAGATAGAGCAAAATTATTGATGAATTTGATTCATTCACATAAGAAGTTTCTAATAAATGGGATTATCTTTTAGAAGCATTTGTATTATCATATCAACAACTTAGTTCTTAATACAAATTATTTCTCTTAAGACTAATATGTTAGATTGGTCCAATGGATGAATTCATTAAAAAAATTGCACTTATGATTAAAACCTAATTTGATGTCCTTAACCTCTGTTGTGCCTAATAAAAATACCATTGACGTTTCATTTATTACAAAGTTACCCTAAAACATGTATTAGTGGTAAAAATTTGTATTTACGAGTTCAAAAAACATATTTGTGGATTTGTAAAAAGAGAGATATTTTACACGTTCTAAGTGACAAAAATAGGCAGTGTTAAGAACTAAAAATCACTTCTGACAAAAGTTAGCTTACATTTTTACGTTTAAAATTCACGACATAAAACCCTGATGTAGCTTCTAGAAGAAAATCGTCGACACAACTCAGCCAACTACGATTGTATACTTTAATGCTATCATAGTAATAGAAGCCCAAAACATGGTTTATAGTAGTAAACAAAAGCCATGAATTATGTGTTAAAATAAGCTAAGAATTAATGCAGGCAACTAACAGAAACATCCCGACAAACTAAAACAATATAACAAATAGGGAATTCTATGTTGAAATTGATAGTTGATATTCCTAAGAACTTATGCCAATGTTATAGAATAATAGATCAAAAATCGATATATGAGTACATCCAAAGGCGGTAATCCTCACAAGACAAGCTAACAAAATAACAACACAAATATGATAAATGACAACACCAAGCACGATTGATTAAAACTTTATCATTAATTGTTTTACAAATTTAAAAATACCATTATTATTTACTATTATAAATTATTATTTTTACTAAATTACTATTGTAAATAATTTACTTGATAAAAAGTTGTCTTAATTTGTTATCGTGTTAACCAACATATGAACAAGAACTCAACATGAGAACATAACACAAACATGATCTAAAGGAAGAAAATATACTCAAGCACAGTCATACAAACGTAATGTTTATATTTTAATACTAAAGAGGTATTGTACCAATAATAAACTATTATAAGTTGATGTATGAATTTGACAGTTTGATATAGAGGTGACTACGATCATTTCTTTGTTATTCGTTCCAATAGTCTGCTTGCTTCATCCCTAGATACACATGGATCGAGATTGTTAAGGTTTTCAACAAACATTTTTGCTTCATCCCATCGATTGAGCTTACAATACCAATCCACAATCAAGTTGTATGTATATTGATCTGGTCTACATCCATTTTTAATCATATACTGAATTACATATACAGCTTCAACGAACATTGAACAAGCGACATAACTTGCAACAAAGATATTATAAGTTATTACGTCGGGAACAATCCCAGAATGCCTCATTTTTGAGAATATCCGTAAAGCATCTTTCATCCGACCATTTCGACAATAGGCAAATATAACAGTACTATACGAAATGATATCAGGTTTCATGCCTTCTTCTATAATATCCGTTAAAATTCTTTCTGATCTCTCAAAATTTGTAGAACGACTGACTATATACATCAAAATATTGTAAGTAAAGAAGTTAGGAGTGAATCCACTGACAATCATGAAGTTCAAAATCTCATTAGTTTTTGAAACTAGTTGTCTCCTTCCATATATTGAAAGCATGGAATTTAGAGCAACTATGTCAGGTGAAAACCCTTTTTTCTTCAACTCTAAGAAAGCGCGTTCTGTTTCCATAAGAAGGTCACATTTACTACAAACTAGAATAAGTGTCTTCAAGAGCACAGCATGAGATTCAATTACACCAGAGTATATTTGTTCAGCAAGAGCCAACATCCGCTCAATTTGCTCTCCATTTGCATAAGCATGAAGAAGAGAACTATATGTAAGTTCATTAGGTTTGCAACAACCATCTTTCATTTCAATAAGTATTTTCTCAGACTGTTCCCACAATCTTCCCCGTGCTAGTGCTACCAAAACAACATTATAGGTAGAAAGATCAGGTGTAATTCCAGCTTCCAACATCCTCCTGTAAATTGATATGGCTTGATCAAAAGAACCACACCGACTGTATGCACTGATTAGGGTGTTGAAAGTATCTTTCTCTGGTACAAATCCTACCCGTTTCATTTCCTTGAAAACTCTTGAGACTTCAGAATCCATCCCATTTTGACCAAACACATTCAAAAGTGTGTTCCACGTAACAATATTCGGTACACAATGACATGCATTGATCTCTTCAAACACTTTCATCATTTCTGAAAATTTCCCCCTATCACCATACATCTTAATTAGAACAGTAAAAGTACATATGTTTGGTTTGCAGCCTGCACTTCTCATCTCCTCAATAACCTTCATTGCTGACTCATCTTTTTGAGCTTTCACAAATCCAGACAAAAGGGTAGTGAAGGTAAAAACATCGGGTTTAATCCCTTTTCCCACCATTTGTGCTTTGAGAACCATTGCTTTATCCAATAAACCATCTCTAGCACAAGCAGATATTAAAGAATTATAAGTCACAATGCTAGGTGATATCCCATTAACCTCCATCTCTTTTAATACCTCCATAACTTCCTTGGGCCTCCTAGACTTACTATAGACATCCAATAATGCATTATAAGTGACTTCATCAGGTCCAAATCCAGCTGATTTCATCTCCTCAAAAATTACGGTAGCTTCTTCATGCAGAGAACCGCACTTACAACAACTTATAAGTGTAGAATATATATAAGAACTAGGAGCAATCCCAGCACTCTTCAAACCCTCAACAAGCCCTAAAATTTTATTCCAAGGCATGCCCATTTTCCTATACACATTCAACATCACGTTGTAAGTTATCAAAATAGGCTTACAACCCTCTTCTTCCATTTTGTTAAAAACCATGACAGCCTCTCTATACCTTCCATTACTAGCACAAGTAGTTATCAAAGAAGTATAAGCATAAACATCAAGCTCAACCCCAGCTTTATGAAGATTTTGAAGCAAAGAAGTCGCAGCTGAAACCTGGCCAGCTTTACCAAGCATACTGATAACAACAGCAATAACAGAACTGCTGATAACACATTGAAAACCTTCAGAATTTCTCACCCAATCAAAAACACTCAAAGCCAGCTCAAATTTCTTATGAAAGCTTAAACATTTGACAATACCCAGTATATCAAAAGACAAGGACTCTGTATTAAAACCAACATCAAACTTATGTGATTCAACTAACTGAAGCAAAAGTTGATTTAAATTAGAGGAATCAAAATCTGGGTCGATTAAAGATTGGAGGATAAGCTGACCTTGAGGAGTGATACGGTTATTAGACCAAGGTCTACCACGGTTGGGGTCATGGGACTTGCTGATCCGAGTAGGCTTTTTGGGCAGATGAGGTTCAAGTGGGGAGTGAGATTTGTTGGTGTCGGGATTGGAGCTTTGACGGAGGATAACGTCATGGAGAAGAGGTGTTATGGGACTCGGAGATTTGGTGGGTATAGTGGGCTTCTTGTGGTCGTGGTGGTTTGGAAAGATGGGTCTTGAGGGTGGAGGGTTCGGGAGGAGCAGAGGAAGAGCTGCTTTCTCGGCCATTAGAGGAGAGATACGAGACATGGTCACTAATCAGTTGTCAGTAGTGGGCAGTGGCTATTGCTGAACCTGAATTGGTGCCCTAGTTTAGGCCGGCGGTTGGGGAAGTGAAATCGAAGAAAGGGGAAGGGGAGGTGGAAGTAGAAAGATGAGGATGAGGGAAAGGGTGAAGTTTTTAACGGCAATTTCGCAGGGGACTCTCAAAACTCAAAATGGTGATTTCAACAAGAAAACCTAACGCTGGTTTCAGATATGAGAGAAAGGGAAAACATTTGACTAAATATTATCGAACATATTGTATTGTATCAACAAACACGTTGACCAAATAATCTCAATTGAAAGATTCATTCTTTGTAGATAATACACATTTTAGATGATCAATAGACTCTAGCTGAAACAAATGCTCTTCGTAAGTAACTTGATTCAACGTAGAGAATATCATATCACTATCATAAATCAAGCTTTCTATAAACCCAAATGACCGCATAAATTTCTAAAAATCCTATACGTAACATTGATTCCTTGGACGTGTAAATAGAAAAAATGTGTCTACAGTAACTACCATGGATATCTATTATCTAAAAACTAGCAATTCGTTTCATAAATCATATCATACTTAAATAACTAAATTTTATCCCATGAATTATTTATCTCAATCGATTAATTGGATAAAAACTTGAGATAATAAATATATTACAAGAAAATATAAAAATGAGTCATTGTTAATGGAATTAAAGTTACCAAATTAGGAAGAGTTGGTATCAATTGTAAAAAGATTACACCTCTTCAATTTTAGGGGGGAAAAATCACTTTTACCATATAGTTTACATATTACTATAAAATAATGTCAAATTTTAATTCTCTACCATCTACATTAAAAAAACACCAAATATCACATGTCATTTTCTACCTAATTTTAAACCAAAAAATTTAAGTTATATAAGAGTTAATAATAAATAATGGAAATAATTTAAATTATCAAATCCTAACCTCTCTTTTTAAAAAAAAAGATAAACTACACAAATAACCCCTAAATTTTGTCTATTTCACACTTTGCTTCTACTTACTTTTTTTCTTTCAATTTATTTCATTTATTTATTATTATTTTATTAATGTATCTATTATTTCTCTAAAATATGTTTTTATTTATATTTAGATTCATCCAAAATAAATGTTTCAAATTTTTATTTTATCATTTTGGGGAATTTTAGATGTCTTATCCATAATAATTAATTTTTCAATTAACGTTATGTTATACATCATACCTTTCATTTGTATCTGTAATATTAAAACTCATTTTTTATCACTTATTCTATAATAAATTATATTTTTCATTGGTTATATTTTCTTATTTTTGATAATGGTGAATTTTTAAATCTATCTCATTCTTTAAGATTTAATCTTATATTTTGTATTTATTTAAATTTCTTTTTTAAAAAAACATTCTAAGATGTCTTGTGTTTTTATTTCTATTACTTCTTTCATTTTTATGTATAAAAATTATCATTCATTTATGTCAATTTTAATTTTCGTTAAGTTGTTGTATTTGTGATACTTTTGAAACCTTAGTGGTATTTTGTGATATTTCTTCAAAATTTGAGGTGTATTATTGATATTATAATATAAACACGATAAGACTTAATTTATTATCTAAAAAAGTGTTTCGTGAAAAAAAAATAGATATCAAAAATCTAATTCAAAAGGTTTTTACTTTAAGAATTTATGAATCATATCATATTTTATTAATAATTTAAAAAAAAAACCAAAAACTATTATCAAACATATCCAATTAAAAAATCACTTGAAAAAAATTAAAAATTAAAATCGTTATCAAACAAACTCTTAGATTATTATTTTTATCGTGTTCACCTAATTATTTTACTTGAAAGTAGTCACAAAATATATTATCTACCTCTATAGCCTTCTTACAAATATAAAAATTATGATGCAGATATTATTAATATAAATTCTATTACATTTTCATATATCATAATTATAATTAATATGATATTTTTTATTAATTATCGTTATATAGATTTGAGTATACTTACTCATATAACTTTTCATAAATTAATGATAAATATATTTTTCTTAAATTTTACGTGCTTAAGTAATAATTAAGTTCTTTGTAGTAGTGAAAGTATCTATTGATGAGGTTGATAAATATTTCTTGCAATAATATTGTTTTGTTAAAAAATAGACTAAGGGTCTTAATTAATTTTATATCATCAAATTATAATGATTGTTTCGAAAATAAAAAATATTATTAAACTTTAAACTATTATAAAATTATTGATAAACTTTAGTATTTATTAATAAATACTTAATTATGTAACTTTTTTATGTTAATATTATTGTCAAAAGTGATTTATCCAGACCCGTAAAATATTCTGTTTTCTATCCAAACTTTCATTTGAGAGTCAATTTGCTAATCGCTACTACTTTTTTTATTCAATTTGGCACTCAAATTTTATGATTTGATTCAATTTATATTTTTGTACAAATTGAATTGTAAAAGGTTGAGTAAATTGAAACAAATCTTAAAGTTGGAATACAATGAATCAAAATTGGAGTTTGAATAATCAAAGGAATCTTTACCCGATCCAAAAAAAAAATGATTTCATTTGAAAGTAATCCACATGAAGAGCAATAGAAATTTACCAGGGTCCCAAATCCTCACTTTATTGTGTATTATATTTAACTTGGTTAAATATTTAAAAATTATGTTACATTGTAATCAACATAAGATTGGAAAAGGCAAAGCACAGATATCTGGTTAGAACTCAACAAGATAATGGATCATGAGTAATAGATGCTTAATCCAACAATTTTTTTGGGTACATAAACTCACTACTATACATAAATGTGCTTTAGGCCCGTTACCTGTAAATCTGTACTAGTAGTTGCGGCTGTCTCCACAGAATCAAACTCTATAAAACCATAAACCATAGAGACAAGCTTCCCATTTTTCAAGTTCTTCTTTATCTAGGTACACAAAAGAAAATTAATCAATTAAATGTTCAGGAAGTTCAACAAAATCCATGGTTTCAAAAAGCGTACTGAATTTTTTTCTACATTTCATACACATTTTACCTGAGCAACCTCGAGGATAACTTATTGAGTTCTAAAATTTCATACACATTTTAACTTTGAGGATTAAGCCTTTTTTTCAAGCATTAATACTAAGCACCGATGCTATTGAGACTTATAGTCTCTGTTTCAACCCAGAAAAGAAAAATTGTGGGTTAGAAAGCAAAACTAAATAATCATTTGTAATATCTTTAAGTTTATTTTTTTAATCTTAAATTAAAAAATATAATTTGATATTCTATCTTAATTAATCGCACAAAAATATAATAAAAATTCACTTAGTATAAGATTTATTATATCATATATGATTTTTATTTTCTAAATATAATACTAAATAAACTTTATTATACTTTTAATTAATTAAAAATATTATGACTACTCTCTAATTAATTAAACTATATGAATCATTTAAACATTAATTAAATCCATAGACTCAATTATTTTCATAAAACCATAAGAAATATTAATTTAATTTCAAATGTATAAATATTATTTATCTTAATATTACATGTATAAATAAATAAAAATAAATAATATAAGTACTAATTAAATTCATAAAAAGTCATTAACAATTAATTCCATTATGCATAAATTATTTAACCAAATTTCATATGTATAATAAATTACAAAATTTATACTGTTGTCTCTTTTGGAGAGCATAAAACGTGCAAGCATACACAGTCACAAGTAATAAAATTTGATAAGTAAGTTATCGTTCCCACGAAGATTTGGTACTACAGTTTGTTGAATACTAAAATTATCTCTCTCTGATTTTATCCAAAATAATCGTTGATTTGGAAAAAGTTTAAGAAAGAGTTTAATAACAAAATAAAAGAAATCTAGGATTGTAGTTTTTCACCAAATTAATCCACTCGAATCATGTTATTTTCTATTGATTTATATTTTTTTAGTACATTTAATTTATCAACCAAAAACTTCTAATTTTATCCATACATCTCTTCTGAGCTCCGTATAGACACACCTCGTTAAATTAATTCACTATATTCCTATGAGAATTAAATTCATCAAGATTCATTATGTTCTAAGTTCTCAAATGACCACACATACAATTAGGGTATATTCCTATCCTTCATCATACATGTCATTCTATTCATGAGCAATATACACAAAAATGCATCTTTCAAGTTTATTTAAGTGATATGGATCATTTGATAAAATTCGTAAATAATCAAAAGCATTAAGCACAAATATAATAAACAAATCGAACGTCTTATAAATCGTTCAAAAATAATTAAAATCAAAACTTCATAAATTTAGATAAAATGCAACCCTAGAAAAATTAAATTATTTCATAAATTAAAATTAAAATTACACAGTTAAGGAAAATGAGATTAAGAACAAAAGAAAATTAAATCATTTCGAATCGTAAATATTTGGCACACGCAGAACACAACAGAAGCCAAAAATGGCTTCTGCGTGTTCTACAGTCCAGCCTCAAACAATACTAAAAATCTCAAACTCTAAACTCCAAAAAGAACTCTCTACTCTATCATAATATCCCCTATTTATAACATCAAAATTCTAAAAAAAATACATTTAAAAATATATTTTTTTTACACGTGGGGGAACAAACCAGTATGGCAAAAATAATTAAATAATACCCGTGGGGAACAAAAATTATCGAAAATGCAAAACTGGTATCAAAAACGCAAAATTGAGAAACGTGTGTGTCGTTGTTCTTTTTTTAATTCACCCTACCACGTGTCGCGATATGATTCGCTAAAATCTAAAGTGGGACACGTGGCAGCATATCACTGGCTATCAAGGACGGGCACACACGGAAATGTCGCACAAGATTAGAGGCGCGAGAACATGGGGGACAACTGCTGGAACGCGTGCGTGATTCTGCGTTTTTGCGCTCACCGAACCTTGCCAAGTGTCAACACGTGGCATCATTCGATTGGTTGTATAACTGTGCGCATGTGAATCGACCGCACGGAATCATGCCTTGAAAACGCGTCAGAAACGTGGGTCCCACTCTAGCACCGAGCCACATAACTCCAAGAATAATGGGTCCACTCGGTTTTGTCAAATTTGAAACACACGTGCTCATCCTAACCGTTTCTTGTGTAATTTGATGGCTCACGTTGTGCGCGTGAATGATGACACGTGGTCTTCTTCTCTCCTGTGCAGAAAATTCAGCTTTAATTAATTGTATTTTGACCCACAAATTTAATTTAAATTACATTTTAAATTTTCTTTAATTACAATTAAGCACTTTTCTAATTTAAATTAAATTTTTAAACTTTTAATAATTAAAATTAAGCCCGATTTTAATTTAAATTATATTTTCGACTTTTATAAATTGTAATTAAGAACTGTTTATTTGAAATTATATTTTTGGACTTAAATTTGTAATTAAGTACGTTTTCGATTCAAATTATTTAATTTTCTTAAAAATATATTCCTTAACAAATAAACAGTAAATACTAATTTATTTAACTAAACTTAACCAAAAAAGTCAAGAATATAACAATTATAATTAATAAAATAAATAAAATGACTATATAAAATACAGCTATCATATCAAAATGAATAATTTAAACATAAATTTTAATGTGCCAAAAATTATTTAAATAAATATCACATATATAATAAATATTCTACATATAACCAACCTAAGTTAAATAATTAATCACATTAAATTATATTCAGATTTTTTATTAACAATTAAATACTGAATATATATAATAATAAATCTTGTACACAAAATGTGTTGCATTCTAGTGGCGAGGAGAGTTGGCAATCTACTCTGAGATTCGATTTCGATTCTTGAAAAACCAAATCTTTTTATAAAAATTAAATTCTGAATACATAAAATAATAAGTCATGTCTAGATGATAACATAAACTGTGTTATGGCCTAGTAGACGGTATTGAAACTCTTAGGATATCCAGTTTTGAGTCATGCAAATAACATAATTATTTTTTTCTCCTAATTTTATCTTCAACCTCTAACCAGGTCAACCAAACCCGGTTACGACCCGAATGGATACCCGGTCTTATCTCGCAATTATGATGACAAAAATCAACATTATTTTTCTCAAAATTGAATTTTCAAGTGATTCATAGTCTCAGTTCAAATCAAAAACGTCATTTTAAACAAAAAAAAAGGTTAATTAATACATTTCAATGAACGCAAACCTCAAATTGGAATGATTTTCTTCATGGCTTTTCATGTTTCAATTCATAGAATCATTGAAAAATCAATAATGAAATCATTTATGATTTTCATATGCATCAAAATCGATACTTTCAAAAAACTCAATTTCAAAGTGTTCGGCGAAACAGAGCAAAATAAAAATCATTCTAAACTAATCAAGATAGAAGTAATATGTGCTCTGATACTATATGTAAGCATAAATTAATCGACCCAAATGTGGAATAAGAAAACTAAATGGATCGAAAACAAGTAACGTAAGGATTTTACCTCTTGCCATTGAAATTGTTCTTAAAAATCTAAATTGATCAAAATTGATTTGCTCTCTATATTAGGAACTTCTAAGCTCTTAACATCACTCAAATAGATGGTGTATTGTACTGGAATTATGTGTTGAGATTAGTGGCCACAACACCCCTTTTATAGTCGTGTTTTTGATCAAAGCATTGACATTGTTACCAACTTTCAACCATAACCGATGAGCTCTTCAATGACATAAACATTTGGATCATTAAATGATTTGTTAAAGAAAAAATTAAAATGAAAATTGGAGAGTTTAAATGAATGATCAGTTACAAATTGTACAAAAAAAAAATACAACCATCCAGGGGTTTCCTTTGTATGACCCAATTGTCATCCTTATCTATGCCCAAATTTTGATGGTAAAAGTTTGTGGTGATTCTACTTTAACTTATGTGGTTTTCTCCTTTAGATAACTAATCACTTGTTGACATTTTCCTTTTATGTGTTATGATATAGAGTAAAAAATATATATAGTAAGAGGTTTGCTTATATGCTTAAAAAAATGATAGTTGTTAATGTAATGGTTAGATATAAAGTTAAGGTTTTACAAAAAAAAAAATGTTAATAATATAAAGTGATAAGTTTTATTTTTTTCACAATTTTAAATGTATATTACTTTATATTTTTATATATTTTGTTATTATGACAAACTAAACTTATTTATCTTATATTTATTGAAAAATATTGATCTTTTAAATTTTTTGAATTTTTTTTCAAATATTTTATAATTTTTTTATGATTTTTATTTTACAGATAAATGAATTTACTTATCAAGAAAATCCAAATTCCACGCATCCCTTGGGCCTATGATATATATCTCAAATATAGTCATGTGTCAATCAACTATCTCACCTTTTTACATGCTTCACGCACGTGAATTTTGGCCATCTTATTTGATCTGCACCTATGATTTTCGTCATAACAATCATATTTAACTTTAAAATAGATTTTTTTTTCAATATAAATACAAAACAATATCGTACAAAATAAAAAAAAGAGTATCAAAATTGCACAAAAATTAAAAGAAGAAGATTCAAGAATAAAAATTCTAAGATTTTTTTTCCTTTTTTTTATTGTATTCATGAATAATTTTTTAAATTTATTGTTTTCCATGAATAGTTAATTTTATAATTGATCGTATATGATTTCAAAACACTAGACATGAATTGTAATATTTAATAAAATCAAAAATATTTTATTCATTTGTTTTTTCTGATTATGTATTATTTTTTAGTTTTAATTTTTGTATAAATTTGTTTGATTTAAGTGTATGATTAAATAATCAAATTAATTTATCATCAATTATTTTAATTGATTATGAACATAATCACTTAATTAATTTAAATAAATTGTAACAAATTACTTACAATGAAATTAATACCCATAATAATTAAACTAAGCTTGTATGTTTAATCATGATCCATTTTATTTCTTTAAAATTTAATGATTTTGATAGATTAAATTTAAAAAACTTATTCTAAGTTATTTATTAAAAAGAGATTGGATTAAAAATATATTTAATTTAACGAATAAATAAAAAAATGTGAAAATTTTACTTCTGTAAATTTCTATAAGTTGATGAAATCAAATAATAGGAGAATAAAATATATTTTTATTAATTTACAATACATATTAGTACTAGAGAATGATTTAACAACGTTCTTTTATTTAAATTTTTATTATTATATTTATATTTTATTAATTTATAATTGTTAGATTTAATTTTTATTTTATAAAACCAAAATCTTATCAAGGAAAAACACTTATTCGTCAATGCCAATCATCGTAACTCTGAGAGTGACAGTTGCTAATGGTGGCTATGTTTAATCCTATTCTCAATTTATTGAAATTATATAACAAGGGTATTTTGATCTTAATATTTAATCATTGTGTATAAAGGCTATGAGTTTTGGGATTTATTTTTGCCGAAAAATTGATAATAAGGAAAATAAAAACAAATACGCGGCTATTTATGCCAAAAGTTCATCGTTTTTCCCTCCAAATTCAACCAACCGAAGAGAGGGAGACTTGACACTGAACTGCTAGTCAAAGCCCACTAATGAACAACTATGATGACTCAGTTTGCTATTCTTGGGGACCCATTAACCACTAAGGGATAGTGTAATTCTAAAAACATCGTACATACCTCAAGCGTGTCACATACTATAATGAGTTTACTTTGGGGTTTGAACAATTGACCTAAGAGACAACAATGTCAATTGACATACAAATCAGTGGCCTTACCCTTTAGAATAGGAATTTGATCTGTGCATCAGACTTTGACCATAGTAATTTTTCATCAGGTGGCTATCTGTTGAACCAATAAATAAACCGAGACAAGAATCCTCAATTGCTCATACACAAGACATTCTTGCTTAATCAAATTGTTCAATATTATGTACTAATTTATCTGGAAGAGTCAATCGAATTATATAAGCATGCGTAACTACAATATCTGGACAAACAATTAACCCATAACCACAGATGGTAAGCTAATCTTAGTTGCAAGAGAAACATGGCAGTAGCTTAATTTCTACAAATCATATGCTAAAATGAAACCAAGAGGGTACTAGATAAAAACAAAGAAAAGAAATACCCCGTACACTTCTATGAACATTAGCTAAAATGACAGAACTGCGGCACATTCAAAACATACAAACAAATGTCAAAGGATAAGAATAAGAACGACTCAAATTACTGCAGCACAACAGATATCAAATAAAAGTGATATAAAGAGGAATATAAGATACAAATGAATTTTATAAACGCCTGTTACGAGAGAAGCTCAAGGATCCAGATCCTGGTGCTCCTCTGTAGTTTATGCTGGGAGAATCTATGGAACCCCTGAAAGAAGAATATGCTTTCTTAGCCGGTTCGGGCACTGAATCTAATGAAATTGACTCAACAAAGCATGCTGTGTTGATGCGAGTCCGTTCAAGCTCTCCTTGAAGCAACTCTGAGCTATAATTCTGAGCAAGAGCCTATGTTATGAAAGAGGTAACATACAGTAAGAGAACTGTAGCAATCCTTGGAAAACAACAACTTTCAACATGTTGTAATGAGCAAAGCAGTATTAAAGAGTAATAACAAACTACTTAATTCTTTTTTTTTCTTCTAATTCTCAGAAATTGTTCAAGCAGAGATCAGCCAGAGGAAAACTGTTCTTACAATCAAGTCATCTGGTGACACCGCCATCCCTGTCTGTCTATCATCTGCATCTTCACTTCCACGAGTTGAACGTCGTTGATGACCAGAATTGTCTACAGCTTCAGTCATGCTCTCTGTTGCTTTTTCCAAAAGCACTCCTTGTAAGGACGTCAAAGACTCCCTTGCATCAGGTGTAAAATACGGATTCAATATGGTCTCAAAATATTCAAGCTGCAGATTTTGCAAACCAAAATCGGTATTAGACATTTTTTTATAAGAAACGTCATATTATTATTATTATAAATAATGATTACAAATGCACAAAGTGTAATCCACTAACAAAAGGAAGTACCAAGCTATATATACCCTATCCCTTACATAACTCCAACACTTGAATATACAAGCTATCCATCAATAACTTATGAAAATGTGAAAATAATTAATTCTTTAAAACTAATAACCATGATACCCAAAAAGTAAACTTTCTCCCTCAAAAAATTGCCATCATTCCCACTATCATCCTCCCCATTTACAAGAATTAAAAAATTGCTCCAGTCCCACAATTCCACGACTCCCATGCCTTCAAAGTCTTATTACTCCCCCCATACTTGTAGTCATGTAGAAGGTTTCTATAAATATTGGCATGATCCTAGAATACCATTTGACATCTCAATCATGCAGTTATCACTTAAACAAGAATCTTCAGCATCCTATATGTATCTTTTGCTTTCAACTATGTAAATCTTAATGGTCCCTTCACGTCTCCATCAATAACCTTTTCCCTTCCCGCCCAATTTCTTTTACAAAGAAGCAGAAGGGGTAGGGTCCAACCGTTCATCCACATACATACATCTCCAAAATATTATGGTTACAAAGTTATTATCTAATTTCAATGTTGACAATTCTGAAGTTAAGACCCACGGATTACTGAAGCAATTTTCACTCACTATGTGCCTTGCAAACAACCATATGAGAATTCATATATATATATATTTTTTTCTTTTTTGAAAATTACCCCGTATGACCTCCATTTTTTCCTTATGCACTTTTTGCCTAACCATACAATTGTACAACTAATTGTAAAGTTGTACAATTGAGTATAAAGTAGGCATACATGGAAGGGGAAAAAAGACGAGTTAATATAAAAGTCAATAACACTTTTTTATCATGATGAGAATTCTGACATCCAAGCAAAGTACCTCAAGCATTAGCTGACAAAAACCATTTGCATCGAGCAACCTTAGTTCTTTAGTCTTGCTTTCATGAAAAAGGCTGAGAAAAGTATCAATCAGGCCTTCTACGAGAATGCCAAGTGTCTTATCCAAGAGGGGCTTAGCTCCAGCAAAAACCTGAGATCTCTCTTCTAAGTCAAAGTATTTTATAACACATATAGGGGAAATGTCATTGCACACAGAAGCTATAGATTCAATTCAAAATCAAACGAGACAACTTAGCAAGCTTCATTCAAGCTTGATCACAATCTCATGGTTCTTTGAGGGTAATGAATTTACAGAAAGAAAGGTGTTTTCTGCTTGAAAACCGGAGTTGCTATTCCAGTTAAAAGACATGTTTAAAGATTAAATATAGTGAACAAAAGGCATGCACAATAGCGTTCATGAAAGAAAGGCATGCACATTAGTACCTCTGCATGCACTGCTACCAAAGTATGTAGCAACTCCACAGCAGCATCACGCACGCCCTGCAGAAGAACAGCTTTGAAGTTTCGGGAGGAAAAAAAGAGGAAAGAACTACTGTTCCTAATACCAATTTAATTATTATCTCACTTTTATTGCAGGTGCAGATCCCCATCGAACACTGGCATCCAGCATATAGTTTGCAGCAGCAGTTCTGATTAGATTTGCCTGGTGGAATAAAAAATGTTAATTGAAAATAAGTTCACAAGGATACATGTAAAATATCAGTTTCCCTCCGCCGATTAGGGGAAAAAAAGAACTAAAAAAACTAGTTTTCTGTAAAGAGATATAAGCAGTAATCAGCTTGTATCTTCTAGGGTGTCATGTAAATCATTTGGGCATTCTGTTCTATCAATGTTATCATCAATATGTGAAGCACTACAAGAAACACTAGAAGTGCTGATGATTTATCAATTTAACATCACCATTACTACTACTATTATTATTTCATCAGCTTTTGGAATTTCAGTCACCATTATGACCCAAACTTTTTCGCTCCACAAAGATTGTTTAAGTTAAGAACATGAACACCCTCTTTGCCTTTACAATTTTCCTAAGAACTGTAGCAGGCAATAGTATAAAGGATGTGTACTACTCAAACAACAAAAGGAAAAAAAACATGTGAATTTAATTACATGGCTCATATTGTGAAACCTTTCTATTTAATATAACAATAAAGTACACACCTGTGCAAAAAGCAAATCAAAATAGAAATTTTTTAAAGCCTTTCAGTTATACCTTAGCAAAAGTATACTGTTCAAGGATCTTTTCTTCAAGCCCAGAGAAAGACATGATTAGATCTTGTATGTCACTGTTCTCTTCATCCCTTTCCATCAAAATAAATTAAAACAAACGGATCAATGTTATTAGAGTGTGTACCAGAAAATAAAAACCAGTATATCATTTAAGCATATATAATTACACAGGAAATCCAAGACGCATTGAACATAATCAGTTGAAAACACATTTTGATACATGATTCAAACTAAACTATCCATACGTTTAGTAAGACCTACCACCAGATAACCTTGTTTAAAGTAACAACAATCCAACATGTGTTATTAAATTATCAACAGACTGAGCAAGCAAAAATTATTGTACAATGGTTTCAATGGATGCATAACAGACCAGAACCAAGAACATTTTGCAGTCACTTAAAAAAACCACAGTGCGTGTATTACCCACTTGTCACAGAAATGAAAGGCGGATTCAAAATGTATTAACTACACTCTGAACATTAAATGAGAAAAAGAACTAGCTAGATAACTACATACCCTGACTGCAGCAACCAGACGTGTTTGTATTTGTTATACAGCTCATAAGAAAGTTCATCTTTGCAATAGCCAACATTACTTAAGACCATCAACAACTGTTGGTGTGGATCCACAATGCTTCCAGGAAGACCGGCCAATGAATTTTCATTTTCATCATGGGAATATCCATTTTGAAAATCCAAACTTGTAGTTGATTTGTTTTGAACAAGTTCACTACCAATACGCTCCAGATGACCTGATAAGTAGGGACAAAGAAACATGATCATAGCTGGAAATTTTGTGAAGCTTCACATAAGCTTTAAGTTGGCAACTTATCAATCAAATATACCAGCAAAGTCCAAGTAACAGTTTAAAACTGCGAGTCTCACAGCCTCTTGAGTCTCTTGGAGTAGTCCCAACATATCTTCTGACTTTGGAGCCTCACTTTTAAGAGAATGAATCAGCCTGAAAATCACATAAATTTCATGGTTGAGGCACAGCGAAACCAGAAAAACAATTCACTCAACATTTCTAAAATGCATTTGAATCTAAGCTAACCCTAAGATTTTATAATCAAATAATTCCAATACCAAATCCTTCAAACTACAAAAACAAAAAGAAAAGATCAATGTGTTTTCACCAAACACAATGTTTTGAGTAATTCTAGTTCAGTAATGTGGTCTTGGATATCCTTGCATTTTGAATGTTGTTCGAACTTGTTGATACTGCAAACACATACATGTATTACTAACAGTTGCTTCAGAGTTCATTTTGTTTATACGGATTCTTCTTTATGTTATTAGATCAATGTGAAGGTCAATGTTGTGCAACTTCTACGAGCTCTTTTTCTTTCTTGCTCTTTTATTTTTTATTTTTTCCCCTGTTTTGTACACAGTACAAGGAACATAAAATTTTACTTAATAACAAGGACAAGCAGTCCACAACTTTTAGGTAAAGTATCACCTAACAAAATTTAAAGTGGTTTTTGAGGAGGAGAACCTTAGTTCAACTCCTGCAATTTTCTTACTTCCACATTATGATAACATTCCTTCTTGGGCCATTGTACTCTTGTCTAATCGTAAATGAAGGAGATGCTATATAAATTCTCAAAATCAGTATTAAAACTAATATTGGCAGACCTCCTAGAAGCTCAAAACTCATAAGAAAGTGGTAAAACAACAAAATTCAGAAAGCCCTAAACTCGATTTTTGAAAGAGCTCAGCTCTCCACTTTACCCCATTCATATAAGTCCAAAACCTGCTCTGCTTTACATGAAAAAACAACATATGATGCATGTAAATTTTGCAACTAGAGGATCGGAGACAAATTTAAAATTATAAACTTATTTACTATAAAAACTTATATTTGCATGACAATAAGCTTAAGAAACTTACACAGTGATCTGATTCATTGCAGAGACCATAACGGAGCGAAATGCCAAAGGCAAGAATGAGATTGTGTATGGAGATTTATTCCTTTCGATAATTGAGACTGGAACCCATGTTTCATCTTTAGAGATCTCTTCAGTTGCTACACGCATCCACGAGCAAATTCTTAGGATGTATACCTTTGTCAATTCCAATTCAAGGGCACGGAGTGCAGTAGCTGTTCCATGAAGAAGCCAAACAGTTCAGAATAGCTGGATACAACAAATTGGAGCTCTAAAGGAAGCTTACAAACCGGCAATAGGAGGAGCCGATTCTTTGACTTCGAAGGCTTGGCATGCTTTAGCTATATCCTTTATGGCATCATTCATATATGAACTGAGAATGCTTGATTCTTCAAAATCACGAAATGTACTGTGAACCTACATCCACATAAACTCATCATATTTAACCATCTGCTAAGAGCCTAGGGTTGCATATCAGGCATAGGTCGAGCAATAAATTATAAGATCACATTAATTGATGCAAATTTTATACCCTAAACATAATTGATTAGATAGGTACATAAAAATTGAAGGAAAAAAACAATATATTTTGTTTACAAAGTTATTGATGAAAAGAGAAATGTCATCTGCAACGTGTGAAGCTCCATCTACACAAACTACCACATTCAAATTAAGGATAGATCTCATGTCACTCGTCAAAACAAACACTTTAATTTTTATCTCCACACTCCTTTAGCTTAATTGCATCAAATGGTAAAATACAACTTCACATGCTAGGTTATATTCTTGGTCGATCATCTGACCCATAGATAGTCGAGAACCAAAATAATGACGAACATATTTCAGGTTCTCTTCGCTTGTCATAAAATAGGCATAATAAAATGTAATGCTAAGAATTCCAATGGAATAAATAATACATGTGGGTGAAAAAATTAACACAGAAATAATTCACTGGTTTTACACTACCATGGCAAAGCAAGAATCAAGTTTCAGCTTACAACTAAAATGACAATAAAAATCAGTAATTTTCATCAAAGAACAACCATCTCAAGTTATTTTACAAAAAACACAACCATCAAAGTAGCTGATTCAACAAATACTTTACAATTGTGTGATGGAAATAAAGCTCAGTCGGCAGACTCACCTTGACTTCATACACAGATATGGTATTGCGTATCATTAAAGCAACTTCCTCAAGGGAATGAGATGAGTACCTCGTCTCACCAACTTTATTTGCTGAAGTGTGAGCATTGGTTTCAGTAGAAATTTGAGATGACTGGTAGAAAGATCCACAAACAAAATGAAGGCAAAAACCATCCCATGAACAAAAAATAGTCAGATCTTTGCTTTATATACCGAAAGAAAAAAAAATTCAAGAAAATGTTGGTAAAACAACTTAGAATCGATTGAGCTTATTCCATGAAAGAACATGAGAACAAGCTTCTGATAACATTTTTTAAAGCTCAAACGGCAAAATGTTTTATTTGAGACATTTTGAAAACCCAACACAGATGCTAACATGTTAAAGGATTATACAAACCAAATGTTGCATATAAACAATTATCAACAGTGTAAGTGCATGATTAGATGATAACCCAAGATAAGATACAATCCACTTCAAATTTTACTCCTCGTATTTATAAGTTCAACCCTTTAATAGTCAAAACCATGCTGCCAGTTGCTTTCATCTGGCTGATATTAAAATTCAATTTTCAAACCCTATCTACATGGCACCAATTTCTATGACATTTTTACCTTTTAATTACAAAAGACAAAATGCTTTAAGGGGTACGATAACAACATACTAAAATTAACCTAGTCTACCTCAAAATTGGGTGAAATGATGTTTGGTTTTCGCAGCTCCCCTTCTTAATGTGTAGTTCACATTTTACATAAAATATGATCTCAGGAACTTCGGGTAACTATAAGAAGGTTTAATCATAAAATACTAAGCTCCATAACTTTTTAGCATTCCAGGTAAGAATTCAAATACTTTCAATCCCTGTGCTTTTACTCCAAGCTTCAAATTCATTTTGACAATAACATGCACTTTCTGATCATGGAAAAATGATTAGTTGTCTTCATGATTTGGATATGCATTAAAACAAGAACCAATACATAGGGTGCGCATGAGTGATATGTAGACTTTCAGCTGTATAGAGGCAAACTATAAGAATACAGAAACCATTGTAAATACTCCTAATATAACGAAAAACTCAAGAAATTGTACTTCCAATAGCATCCAATGCAATGGAAAAGATATAGGTATTGCATATACATACAATCAAAAAGTGGAGTTAAGATACATAATAAAGAGATGAATCCAAAAAACTATCAAATCTCACTTCCACTTTTAACAGTTAGATGCCTTTTAAAATCTACTTACGAGCCAAAGCTTCAAGATAAAGAAATTATGTAGAATACCTTTGCAAATTTCCCACTGAAAACAGAAAGTGCTACTTTCCAGAAGGCCGGTATATGATGGCCAA
The DNA here is from genome assembly GCA_037013495.1 of Hippophae tibetana. Taxonomy (NCBI): domain Eukaryota; kingdom Viridiplantae; phylum Streptophyta; class Magnoliopsida; order Rosales; family Elaeagnaceae; genus Hippophae; species Hippophae tibetana. Next base: position 3,491,446 of record CM072807.1, read on the forward strand.
GTACAGATGTTAATCTTCTAATATACCTCCCTCTAAGGGCATCAACTTCTTCACCCATTAAATTTATTGGCTGAGAATCTACTGGAAGCTGGTTGTTCCCAAGACTAAGGTCTGACTGATAAAAAAGAACAAAAAGCAAAAATCATTGTTAACCCATCTGTTTTAAGTTTCTCCTATACAAATGTCAGATGACAAGTTTGATTGATGGTTTTACAGATTGATTTAAATCCTGCTGAATCTGCCTCCAACTTGCATCAGATAAAGCTCTTTCGCGCATCTCATAATGCAAAGTTTCCATCCTATTTTCATGATCATTAGTGCACTTCTCCAGCAAACCTCGAATCCTTTGGTTCTGCCAAAGAAACAAACCTAAATAATTTAGTTAGATGACCCTTTGGCTCACCTATTGGTTAGTAAAACTCAAACACAACCATTTCAAACCCATTAAACTTGATTTAATATATATATATATCTGCAACTATAGAGTCACATTAATCAGATTTTAGTAAGAAATAGATTGCGCTGACCTGTATGTTTAAGTAGTGCCATACAGGGTCTGACTCAGAATCCAACTCCAGCAACAGCCTCACATTGTTTTCAAGCTAAATTGATAAACATAGCCAAAAGATAGGATTACGGAGAATGAAAAGGATAAAAATTGAAAAAAGAAAAAAAATATGGAATCCATGCAGGTCTATTGTTCAGCGATGGCATTCGTAAACCACTCTACATCATTTACCCCTGTCAACTAGACAATAGGGGGTGAAGAATTGCAATTTGAAAAAGCACTATCTTGTTGAAAGGTTCACATAGTTATAAGTTATAACTCGGTGCAATATTTAAGAAAGAAAAAATTATAACTCAGGGTTACTTCCCTCCAAAGTATCTTCATTTTTGGAAGAAACATGATACTGAAAAAATTACTTTCTTACGAGTGCTATTTGTACAGGCAAAATTTATGCAGGTTCAGTCCACGGGTATTCGTACAGCCTATTTTATTTTAGGTTACTTTAGTTGTATCTTCAATATTTATAGCTAGTAGTTATGTAAGAGTTGTTACTAATGGCTGTAGATTTAAATACTATTGTAAATAGAGGTCACAGAAACTGAGACTCCCAGATTCTTCCAAGAACCTAGAGCTTTTCTAGAGAGTAGATGAATACAAAGGATGCTAGAGGGAGAAGGTGAATAAAAGTAGAGATTTCTCCCAAAATACCACCAAAATTGACAAAATCATCTTTTTTCCCAAAATACCACACTTCATTCGAATGAATGCAACTTCCAAATGGAAGTTGACTTCATGGGAATCTCAACAAAGATGAAGTTGCTTTCATCTGGACTTTGATGAAGGCTTCATCTGGACTCAACAGATGAAGGGAATCAACATGATGAAGTTGACCCCATCTGGAATCAACACAGATGAAGTCGATCTCATCTGGACTTAAACTAGATGAAGTCCACTTCATCTATTTCAACTAGATAAAGCTCACTTCATCTATATTTCAATTAGATAAAGTTCACTTCATCTTACCTTCAGCTAGTGGTGAATGAGGGTAAATGGTTGACTAACCCCAACAAAAGACTGTCAATGGCAAATCAGTCATCAGTCAATGCCAGTCAATGTATAATCAACTCCGGTCAAAGCTAGTCAAAATTAGTCAATGACCACTAACACATTAAGGTTAGAAGAGAAGAAATAAACTTCATCTACCATTTTGTAATACTTATGGGAAAATGAAACTAAAAAACTATTAAAATGTGTGATTTTTAGAAAAAGACCTTTTATACAATTTTTGTGGTATTTTGGTATATTTATTTTATAAAAGTAAATCTATCTCCCACTTCATTCAGGTCTGCATTAAAACTGATGAAGCAGAAGAAAATTGGGAGAAGTATTAGAGTCCACAAGAAAGAACTTAAGGATAAGTGGGAACATTAAACCCAATATTATTTTTTTTAAAAATCCATGTAAAATCCTTCAAAAGTTGCATAGTAAACTTACAGTTGTCAAGTCTATGTGTGGATTTTCCATAGACTTGTAAAGCGTGCCTTTGAACTCATGCATCTGTTTTTCAACCTCTTCCAGAACACGTTTTAGTATTCCCACCTGTAAATCAACAATAACCAGAAATGGACTTATTATGCTAGGGCGGAATCAGGAGCTTCAAAGCAGATCATTCAATGATGATAATAAACACATTTAAGCAAAAACATTAGAAAACTTATAAACTAACATATATGAGCATGGAGCAATAAAATTGATCGAAATAGCATTTTTTTTGGCTTGATAGTTGATTTGGTTTTTTTCCCCACTTTGTAATTAATCTTTAATGAATTGAATTTTAATGATCAATACAACTAACACAAATTGCAAAAAAACATATATATATATATACAAATACATCATATGTGCATGTGTTTTCCTTCAATGCGGCATTTCTTCTAAAACAAAACTTGCTAGCCATTTAGTAAGTTATACAGACATCAAGCTTCCATATCAATAAAACATGGGTCATATGCACTAAGCATTGTAAATCAATCTCAACAATTCACATTATTTGGCCAAATTTAATACAGTTCCTAACTTAAACTTGCAAATAATTCACACTATCAAAAAGTAACCAGGAACCATCAAAATAATGTATTTTATGCCTCTATGAATCCCCTCTATCAGGAGGTGGTCTTAGTAAAGATGGACTTATTAAAAATGTTTTTCAATAAGAATAGAGAAATAATTACAAGTTTGGAAAATAATATGGAAAGTGATTTTGGTGTCCCAGAAGCACTTTTTAACAGTTGGAACAACTTTAGAGTTGTCACTTGTTCTCCCCACGAAATGGTCAATTTTATTAAGGAATAGAAGATCTGAAGAAGTAATTTTTAATAATCCAATTTCTAAAGGACTCTTAAGTTGTGAACATGAGTTTGATAAAAGAAGCAGGGCTTGTATTTTTTTATAGAAAATATGAGGGTGATCTTTGCTATCACGAAATATCATCAGGGTCCCACTGGTTTAAAGAGAAGGGGACTTCTTAAAACTGCAATAGGAGTGTTGCGGAAATGGGCCCTGCAACCCTTAAAAGTGGTTTTAGTTATGGGACCAAAAGTGCAAAAGAAGTGGTTGTCTCCGGTCATGCTTTTCAGTGAATTAGTAGAGCATTCAAATTCATTCTTCTTTATTAGTATACCAACAGCCAAGCACATATGATTAAGTAATGCTCAAACATGGCACTAAACGTTATTTGTCTTAAAGTCTTAACCAATCAAATAAGAGTAATATGCTTACATGAGCGGGCAAATTGATGGATTTAGCCTTCTTGTACTCCCTCACTGCCAAGTCAAACTCCCCCTTACTAATGCTGCCACGGATGGTACTAGGCAAGTTGAAAAGAGTACGGAACCTTTGTAGCATTCCCTGGACTGACCTGATCTTCTCTGCTTGAGCCTATAATATTGTGCTCAATGTTAAAGTTGCAGATAAAAATAAAACTCCAAACCAGTCCAAATGTGAAGTACAAACCTGCCTCTCAAATAAAGACTGAAAAGCACGATTGGCTAACGAATTTACTCCTTGAATGCATTTAGACAAATGTAAAGTCCCTGAACCTTCAGGGTCGTCTTCGATCCGGCGTAACTTTGACTCAATGTCTATTCAATAACCAATATTGTATCCATTAGCTCCCAAAAATGAAGGTCAGAAGCACAACATGGTTCTCACAGATTGTTGACAGGAAAAAAATTTATCACAAGTTACAGCACTATCTTAGAGAAAGAAAATTTAATCATGAGCTTAAGGAAAAAGGAGTGACAAATTCTCTTCTAATAATAAATAAACTTCATCAAAATAGAAATTACAGCATTTAAGTTGGATCAGTCAAAATTCCTAATCAACTAGAGAAATTATCACAAGTAACAAGACACCACCTTTTCCAGACCATTAGACCAAACAAATAAGTATTAATCAAAGGTTGAGAATGCACAAGTTACTAAACAGAATAAGAGAAAGTTAGCAAAAGTTTGATCGGCTTATCAGTAAACAGAAATGCAGCACTGTTATGGTGGTGAAGCATCTGGTTTTGGTACATGCAAACAAGAATCATAAATTAATGATAAAGATCTCAAAAGATGCTAGGTTCTTGCTGGATGATTTTGGTAAATGAGTATTCCAAAAGAGTTCAATGATGACCATGAGAAAAAAATATGATGGACATGGGAAACAGCACAAAGAAGAGCAAAAGGAGTAGCAATTTAACAATTGATCCAAACATGTTAATGGCAGTCCAAAGTATTTTCCTCCATAAATGCTTGTCTTCCCAAAGACATTATTTTCTAGAAAGATAATTTGATCTTCTGAAAATTACATCGCATATAGCTCATGTTTTTGTTCAAATGTACAAAAATTATGGCTCTAACTGATGAAAAAGCTTCTTAGACTCTTAACTTGAACAGCTTGTTAAGAAATATGAAAATCATAATGCTCCAAGGCTCCCCTAATTACGAAGAGCACAAGAAGCCTTGACATGACATGACATGGTTACATACCATCAATTGTAGTTTTGCAAGAGACAAAACAGTCAAAGTTGTCTTTGACCAATTGCTTTCTCTGTTGAGTTCGTCCTTTCAGATCACTTTTTAAAGCAAGAGCACCCCCCTCCAAATCTGCTGCACTAGTACGCTGGTGTATCCGGGCCAGAAACAGCTTTGCATCAAACTTATCAGAGAAATACAATAACTTTTCTGTAAGAATTCACAAAAAAAATGTCAGCTAGTGCTTAATCTTCAAAGGTGTACATGATCGACAATGAGATCTCATAATGACAACTTATGATTAATTCTGCAGAATATAGTCCCTCTATGGTGAAATTTATTTGTTGCTAAAGCCCAAAACAAGCCTTCATAATGCTACACATCTCATGAGAATATCTTTGAATCACAGGCAAACATTAAGCAGCTGATGCATAAGTAACTAGAAGAATGAGCTGAGACAGACATCGTATTACCACAATCTACAAGCCATATTGAAAAGTTGGTTTTATAGATTTAATTTGAGTAGCATGTATATTTTGTGATGCTGTCACGATTTAATCATCTCCCATCTACTGTAGATGGTCTACAGCTAAAGGACTCATTTTGCTTTGGGAAACCCACTTTCTCACAACACATGATTCTTGTAACATGCTAGACTGCTAGTGTATATGACAATTAAAGTGAAAAATATCAGAAAGGCACAAATCCTTCTCAAGAGTACGTGAACCTTATTATCTCCAAAAAAGTGTCATGTAAAAAAATTGAGGATACCATTATGGCCTTTTAGACAACCATCAACTCAAGAAAACCAACAAGAACTAGAATGTAGGAAAAATATATATCTCTATGGTCTCCAAAAACTCCCAGGCCCTTCCAAAACAATATTAATCAAATGATCAACCCAATTATGCAATGAAAACAATATCAAAAGTACTAGTTTGGAATTCTATGACATTTTAAAAAAATTGTTTTTTAACCACAAAGGGGCTGCATGCCCACCCATGTGATGGATGGTGACAGGTAATAAAGCATTGCACCCACTTAGATGGACTCAAACTATATTCTCGTGTAGATGAGGTAGCTAACCGAATGGGTCTAAAAAGGACCGATCGTTCTGGTTTACTACATAACTGAAAAAATGCAAAGCCGGACAAAGAAAAGTTCATTAATTAAATTTAAATTTAACTAAAGAACTCAACATTAGGTTCCATAATGTACTCATAGTCATACCAAAATAGTAGAAGTTCCATAATGTACTCATAGTCATACCAAAAAAGTAGAAGTTCCATAATGAACACCAAGCACATCACATTACCACGGAGATTGTTATCCAGTTGCTCTCTGTCATGCTTTGATGGAGAGCTTACCGATGCCTCAGTTATCAACCTCAGTGTTTTGTTGTCTATTATCCTGTCAGCACAGCAGAAAGGCGGTTCAGAAGAATGCATGGGGATACTATTCGGGAATATACTGACCTAGCTATTAAGGCATAATAGATCAAATATTAACAATTAATTTAAATCATTGCTAAAGCATCTAATCATGAATTCCTTTATCTTTGAAGTAAAACAAAAAATAGGAAATTTCAAGAATGAAAAACTTCTTTTAAACATAGATTCACAAGCAGCTACTCAGCAATCTGAAAATACCCTTTTTAGAAATAAAAATCAATAAAAAAGAATTTACCCCAAACCAAGAGGGTCAATACATTCCATTCCACGAGGGATAGATAATAAATTGTTAAGTCCTTTTCTTCCAATAACTGACACTTTCTTCTCATACTTTTGTGCCGCTGGTGCAGTTCTTGTCTCCCGCATTTCACGAACTCTACGAGCAAGCTGATAGAGAAACATAAATGCATATTGATAGCTTATTTGCCCAAATATAATCCGAAACTTAAAAATATGAGAAAGGGACGATTAACACTGTGAAGAGTGTGGTAGAAGATACATAACAATGCATATAATATTTCTCTTTTTGAAAGCAATTAATAAGATAAGATACGAAACTTCCGCACAGTCTGCCCTTGTGAAATAAGAATCAATACATAAAAAGCTAGAACAAACAGACAGAAACTCCATCCACTGATTGCAAAGTGCAACATAACATCAAATTATCTTGCCCCATTCCTCCCTAGCTTTGATAAGTTCAGTTATGGCAAAGACAAGAGTGAAGAATAAAGAAAAGCAACGGAGTGATCCATGAGTATGCCAACATTAAACCTCACGAAGTCCTTTACTAGTACTCCACAAAACACAGTACAGGTTCTCTCCATATGCTCGCAACACCAACCAGAGACATCCTTCATCTTGAACATAATAACCCCTGAGTTCTATTTCTTAACTCTTTTTCAATAAAATAGCAAAAAATGTTGGATATATGGGATTTTCTCTGCAGTCTAGTGGTAAGTAGACCCTCCCCAATTGGGTCTTCCTCCCTTCTGTAACCTAGGACCACAATCCCATGAACCTATGTTCCCAAGAAAATATAAACAACAATTATTTGCTGGATAGATGATTTTGCTTAATCATATGCTTCGAGAATGAGACTTCTTCCAACCATTGGAATAGCATGAGTAAAACTGATCAATCGATTTGATCTCTAACATAAAACTCAAACCAAAACGTTTCTCTCTTTTAGTCCTACATTGCTTATGTCAATAATTGACTTCTTCTTGATCTTTAACCCGTTTCTACTTTAATTGAGAAACATGAGTAGCCATTGAAGGGAACGATAGCTTACAATAACTGGTAAACCCAATTGTTCCCTCACTGAATCTCAAAACCCCACACTTCTTCAAACAGCTTAAGTCTTCTCCCAACTCACTGCTGCCAGTGCTGAGTACCACAATACTATCTCAACCCCCGTTTCAAGCAAGCCAAAAACAATAATAATCCCATCCTCAGCACATGACAGGAGAATCAGGAATTCCACAATTATTTTCCAGGAAAATCCACAACGTATAATACCTAAACTAAAAAGACAAAAATAGGAAATTGTGAAAGGCATTGTACCTCGGCTTCATCAACGCGTTTCCAGCAATCAGGTTCACCACCATCCCAAGCATCATCATCATCCCTACCACCAGCACTAGCTCGTCCAGCACGGCCTCTGGAACCGGCAGCACGGTGTTGATCTCGACCGGTTGGCTCGTCATCACCGCTAGAAATGCTGAGCATTTCAACGTCCGAATCATCGTCTTGGTCTCTTCGCCCCCGAGCCCCTTTGTTGTTATTGGTGGATTTCTTCGGCTGGTTTTGAGACGGAGGTTGAACATAATTCTCTACGGGTTTTCTCGATTTATTAGAAGATGGCTTCTGGTAATTAACATCTCGACCAGATTGCTCCTTGAGAGCCATTTGAAGAAGCTCGTCTTCATCAAAATCACTATCGCTCGACATTTTCTTTCCTTTTTGGCTGATTTAATTTTATGTATGTTACTGGTCAAAAAAATTTAATAGATCGAGTAGGAAGAGGCAATTTGATGAGCGACTATCTACTAATAATTGGGTTGATTTGATTATCATTTAATCGGAAATTTTCTGTTTGTGTTAGGGGGAAAACGGTGAATAGTCAGGATGGAAGTGAAAGACGACGCGCTTTCGGATAACGAAGTGGGCTGGAAAAGTCGGAACTACGGGTGGACAGTGAACAAATGACAGATACCAAAAGGCTCAAAACTGAGCCAGGTCCAACCCATTTTCTTAGGGGTTTTTTTTTTTTTGTTTTTTTTAATAAAATTTATCCATCACACTTTACATGGAGTTAATATTTGTTTGAAATGAACGTGATTAGGAACAAAATTATTTTCATATATTGTATTATATAGATATGAAATGAAATAAAAATAATTTATAAAATATATGAAATTGTTATTTATACTCCTTTAAAAATTATTGTTATAAAGAAGATAAAAACAAAACAATAATTTCACCGGAAATAGAAACTCATCCATAGAGCTACTTCCCTTAGCAAAGTTTTGCACCCTTTTTACCTTTCTCTAGTTTTGTGATATTTTCCTCAATTTATCATAGCATTTATAGTTTTTATCCATTTTCGCTTGTTCTTATTTTTCTTTTTTCGTCATTATTTTTTATTTAATAAAAAAATACTATTTATATATAAATATATTTAAATTATTGAATCGATAATAAGCTATTAAATATCAAATGATTAAAGATTTAAATACAAGGGACATTATAATTTATGCATAAAAAGTCAATTAATTATTATAAAAATGTATTTTAGTTTATTACTTATTAAGAGTAAAATTACAAATCCTTTATATTTATAAAAAGATAGTAAAATTTTATTTTCTAAAATAATTAACTTAGGCTCCTTTAATTTAGGAATGAACAAATATGTCAGCCATAACCTAAACATTCCTTGCGGAAGTAACCACCTTATCATCTTTCTCTCAATGCGTCTTATTTGCAAAGCATAGATTCATTTGCAATACAAGTTACATGCTTTGTTGCCCATAATAATGCCGCCTTCTTCAATAGACACTCTGACATTGACTAACTTTTTATTATTTTCCCTCTCATGGCAAGCAATAACGTTATAATAATTCTATCTTTCTCCGTATAAATTATTTAAATAAATAATTTTATTAAATAATTTCAATCAAATATAATCTATGTATTTTAAAATTTATTTATTAATTTAAATTTTTACATATAAATATATATATATGTTTGTATTCTCTCTCTCAGTTAGAAAGATCATAAATAAATAAGTTTTGAAGATTAAAAACTATTGACCAAAGTGTTATTTACAAAAAGCGCAAATAATCCCCGACAGATCTATCAATTTTATTAAAATAGATCACTTAAATCAAATAATTTTTTATAATAACATTGAAGAAAATAATCAATTTTATCACAAAATAAAAATCGAACTAATGTTGACGCTTTTTTAAAATATTAAACCAAAACCAACCAAATTTATTAAATTAACCGAACTGTCAACCTATTAAGAAGTCAGTTCAATTAGCAGGTTTTATTTATAAAAAAATAATAATAATATTTTTTACTAGTTATTAGTATTACACAAAAAAATTGTGAATGTATATATTCCTATAAAACCCTTTAATCAAACAATAAGTCATGCCTCATCCATCATGTCTTGTGAGAACATAAACATAAATTATACATAATTATCAAATTTTAAATAATCTTATTATCTAAATTCTAAATCTCTAAATAACATATTAGTATTGAACAAAAAATTTAAATATAATATATAATTTTAAATTTAAATTAATTTAATAATTAACAAGTCATTATTCAGTTATAAATGATTTTTTTATAATGAAACCAAAACAAGCTAACTAGTTTTGATTTATAATTTTTTTTAAACCACGTATGACCAAAAGAATCGATTTGACAAGTTTTTTATTAAAGATGTCCACCTTTATTGAAGACTAATTTTGTGTTTTTCTTCGTTTTTTATTTATTTTTTTAAATTATTTTAAAAAAACATTTCAATAAATATTCATATTAAAATTTTCTTAATTTTTTTTAAGCTTAAAATTTGTCAATATAAATTAAACTGTCACTTTTTAAAACTATTATACCAAACTATTACTTTTTAAAACTTGTGGAACAAACTATCACTTTTTTAAAAATAGTTTTAAATTATCACAAAAAAAACTACTGGATATAAACATTTTAACTATAATAACTAATGAAGCTGTCTAATATTTATCTCTTATAAAAATATTGAAACTGCAAGTTTATTAAAATATGAACAAAAGATATTTACAATATCATAATAAATTTTGCAAAAATGAAAATTAAAAATATCATGATATAAATATTGACTAAGCTTACATTTAACAAAATATGTAATATTTTTTGCTTAGTCAATACCCATCCAAAATAGAAAATATTGTGGTTTGATCTTATGCACCGAGAAGGAGAATTATCTTTCCATGTTATCAACATATTCATAAAGTTAACTAATTTCCAAAACTATAAATGCGAAAAAGGTCAATTTACCATATCATGATGTGACACGTGGTTAATTTTATTTTTTTAAAATGATTTTTTTTTATTTCTAAGGTTATTTAGTAACGTGTCACGTTATAATTAATATAATTAATGTAAGTATAAATTTATTTGACTCTAAAGTTACTCTACCATATTAATCAAAACTAGAAATCGGAAAAGGTTTACATTACACACTACATATTCAGTAAACAGGTTATGCCATAGACTGCAAAACGCACCACTGTTGCAAAAAGCGCCACAATAACAACTTCATTTATAGGCAACATATTTATGATATGACTTACTCAAGTAATCCTAAGAAGCAAGATACAAAAGTACAAATGGAGTACATAATATATAAATAAGCAATGAATACGAGCTAGATGTACCAAAGATCATAAGATGGTAAATTAAGCTGTCTTTGCGGGCCATGTTGCTTGGGCTGACATGATTATTCCAACAATCACTCCAAACAACCCCAGTGCACTTCCGAAAATCTCAATCACAAGAATCTTCACAAAAAGTGAGGAATTTTGGGCATCAGACAAAGCACAACTACTTCCAATTACACCAACGCATAACCTGTTGACATAAACAAGTTATACAATGTGTGTTTAAAGAGTATTCAACATAAATCTAAGAAAATATATAAGGGAAGTAACGCACCCACAGACCAGGTTTGCAAAACCAACAATTATTCCAGAGGCAAAGATTGAATATCCTGCTCTGAGAGATTCCGGAGCATAGATCTGTGATGCTGGAACGTTTTCTAATTTTGTTTGTAGGATAATTGCTACAATGACTCCGTATATAGCAACAGCTTCACAGAATATTACACTGCAAAAGCACAAGTTTTGAACAACTTCAACTTTTTTTCCCGTTTAAGTTCATTCTGACTAAAATTTTAATGAAACCACATTCCTTATGACAAGTCTATTTAGTTATGGTGATTGAATCAAAATATTACACTGCAAAAGCACAAGTTTTGATCAACTTCAACTTTTTTTCCCGTTTAAGTTCATTCTGTCTAAAATTTTAATGAAACCACATTCCTTATGACAAGTCTATTTAGTTATGGTGATCGAATCAAGGGCAAAAGTAAATCTCAATTCAAGGCTACTTTACATAGGGTTAAAGAAGACAACAAAGAAGGAACCTAATACCATTTCAGTTTAAAGGATTTCAACTAAAAGAATAAATCATGAAACTTGTGCTGATATCATATGGAAAGCCGACTATTATTTGAGTTTAAAACCAACCAGATTCCTGTTTGGTGCGCAGGTTCAATCTCATTGAACACACCAGTAGCTCTATTTGGCTACATTATGCACATCTGCAATACCCTGAACAAAGAACACTATTCATTGCAACACATTCCGGTCCCTACCGGACCACCCACCCTTAGTCTCAACGATATACAACTTAACTGAAGTATCAACCCATCTATTAGGTAAAATTCTTATAATATCGTTAAAGGACTAAAAGGTATGCAATGGTAAAAAATATCACAACAAGATTTCTTCCAATCACAAAATAAATATATAAACAAAGCTCACACAATGAACAAACCACCACGACAATTTAGTAAATTTTCACTCCTAATACTATCAAAGTCAAATGGCGCAAACATTAGCAAAAGAAACTCCAATTAAATCAATTCAGATCAAAGCCATTATCCTAGTCAAAACTTATCATTAAAGTAGGGGATGGATTACCTAATCAGATTTTTGGACGTAATCCGAGGAGCTTTAACTGCAGCCCCAATCAAGCTGCTTCCAGTGATGTAAATTCCCCTGTGAAATGCACACAAGAAGACAAATTCTTTTCAGGATTGTAAATTTAAATCAGAAAATTTAAATAATATCAAAGATAAATGATTGAGTGGGGCACCAGGCAGCGCCAAGAACAGAAACGCCAATGGATATGGCAATTCCGACGGCTGAGAAGGTGTAGGGAGAGATCCTCACAAGCGCTCGTGCCCACGAGCTCGCATCGCCCATGGCTACAGATCCCGACATGCCTTGTTTGATCTGATAATCAATTTCTGTGTTCGCTAGACGCTTTGAAGTTGTGTAAAATCGGATGTAGCTACCGGCCAAAAATACTTCTACCCAATAAGGCGTTTATGTACTTGGCGTAAAAATAAATAAAATATTTGTTTTATCTTTAATATTAATTATAATTATTTTTAAATAAAATTATTATTAATAAATATTATAAAAAAATAAATTTATTTATAAAATAATAATTTTTACTTGCTTTTTTTTTCTTTTTTATCACTTACTAAATTTTCCTTTACACCTTTGGTTCCTTTATTCTCCGTTCATATAAAAATTAAAGCATTAATATCCTCTGATTTTTATATAATATATTTAATCAAATAGTTTCATTTTAATTTTATTTTATTTAAAAAACTAAAATACTTATTTTTTATTAAATATGTAAAAATTATATCGATTGAATATAATAAACTAATCCCATAATTAATTTCGCTAATCCCATTATCAATTTCATTCCTTAGAAAAATTCTTCACTACGATGAGAGTACATGAACAACACGTTTAGATGATGCATTTTTTTTTATCCTAGATAGAGTTTTTTATTTTATTTTTAAAGTGAAAATTAACCTTAATTTTTAGTTATAAATAAAGTATTTTAATGGTTTTATTATTTTTATCATGAAAAATTTATAGCACCATAACAAATAATCAATTTTTAAAATCTTTTATTTTTATATTTATTATTGTTTATTGTTAAAGATAATTTATAAAAATAATATCTCAAATATTTAAAAAATCAAAAAATTAAAATTAAAAAAAATTATTTATATTTGTAATAGTATATTGACACTTTTTTAAATAAACATAATAAATAGCTACAAAATAATAAATATATTAAATTAATCTTCTTAATATGACTAAAAAATTTGAATTATTATAAGCCCTTAAAAATATACATACATTATACCAACATTTTGATAATTTAAAATATTTAGCAAATATTAACATTTTAAATTTTAACAAAATTTAATTAAATTTCACATATTTTTCTAATTTTGTTAACAACAAATATTTTTAACGAGTTTCAAAAATAATTGCAACTATTTTAATGTATACTAAATATAAAAGTTTAAGTTATATCATATAATTTTTTTAAATAAAATTGTTCACCTATACTATTATTATCTTTAATTATAGTATAATTTATTTAAAAAAATTATTTTTTATGAATTAAATAGTAAATTATTATTATATAAAATATTAAGAATTATATATTATAAGTAACATAAATAATTATTATTATTTGGTTAATAATCTTAAAGTTTGTTTTTATCGTTATTAGTACATACAATATTGATATATATAATTTTTTATTTTTTATTTATATGATGTTATTTATTTTAAATAATATAAATAATATTTTTTGAATTAATTATTTTAAATTTTATTTTTTATCAAATAATAAAATATCAACATGCTCAACTAGCAGTGAAAAATGAAGAAAAATCAGAAGGAAAAAAAAAACAATAATATGCTAAACCTTTTATCTTGCGGCTGTTTCCAATTCAAGTGAACCTTTCCACGTTGAAATTTCATAATATTCATAATAGAATAATTCTTCTCATTATTTTCATCTAGGTATTTATGAGAAAAGTTGATAATCAAGTTGGGATATATAAGAGAAAGTAAGTATTAGAGGGACAAAATAAGAGAAAATCAAAGTAGATATCATCAAAAGGTACTAATAAGTTATGTTTTATTGGAGGAAATGAAAAAAAATCAGAATTTATTATTTATATTTGTGTGTGTTTATTGGGCTAAAAAAAAAGTGAGTGATGTAATAGATTCTTAAAGAAAAAAGAATTACAAAAGTGAGTGATGTAATAGATTCTTAAAAAAAAAAGAATTACAATTTCTTCTTTCCTTTAGGAATCACAATTCTATTTTCATCTTAATTTTTTTTTCAATTTTACTCATATTTTAAATATAACTCTAAACTCAAATCTCAAATCTCAAAACTTTAAACCTAAAATCTTTAAATCAAAAAACTTAAAACATTAAATTCCAAATCTCAAATTTTTAAATCTTAAATACTAAATCTCAAATCCTAAAATCCAATAACATGTCGTAGGAATATTTAACTATTATTTCCCTAACTTCACATTATTCCACCCAATATTACCGTAATGAAATTTGTACAATATTCTCATTAATGAAATAAGTATAATTTAAATCTAGAAATATATGTTCTCTATTCTTTTTATCAATTATTTATTATGAATAATGCCACTGTTCCAGTCAAATTAAGTTTGTAACTTATGGTACCCCTTGTGTCAAAGAAAAGGCCATTCGTTATAGTAACAAATTGTTCCTAGAACGGGATATGTATGCAATAAAATTTAATAGAAAGAAAATATTTTTTAATAAAAAATAGTTTAAATATATACTTTACTTTCTAAAAGATAAATAAATAAATAAAATAATATAGTGATAATTAATAGATGTTTAAATAAATAGTGTAAAAATATATAAAAATATTATTATTTTATTATTGTTAAAGAATAACATTTCGAAAAAAAACTTTTAAAAAAATTTATATTTTAATCATTTAATTAAAAAATAAAATTTTAATAGAATTATCATTTTATTGACCAATTTTTCAAAATAAATATACTAAATGACATTACTTCTTATTAATGGAACAAAAGTAACCGTACTTTTAATATTAAAGGTGACAAAATATTTTAAGTTTAGTTGTAACAATGTTCAACATTAAAAATAAATTTTTGAGTTAAATTTTTTTTTTTAAAATAAAAATATGTGAATTAGAGATACTATTTTTTGTGCCGTTAAAAGTGGATGCGGTTACTTTTGTCAATTATTTATTTATTTTATAATTTAAATTTATCTTAATAGTTGTGAATAATATGACTTTATAAAATTAAAGTCATTAGCGCATTTTTTTACTTAATATTTATTTATTTTATTTAATAAATAGTATTTTAGGATTACAAATATTAAAATATAAACTTATTAGTTAAAATGGATGAAAATATAATTTTTGAAATTTTTAACCCAAGATCAATGAAAACCTACCACGCAAACGCTATGCAAGCAAGGACAATGAATTGTAAATCGTTGCGTGTGAAAAATAATGCAACGTATAACACGTGTCAGCACATCGTTCAATTTGAGTTCGGAGTCCGGTCAAACAATACAACCACGTGTCGTCATGCGATTTCTCCTCGCAATCCATAAATGCACCAATGCACCATGTCATCTACATCCGCAAATAACATTGTGTCGTGTGGTGCTGACTCATCATACGTTGACTCAGATCGATCTCACTTGCCACACATTGTGCTCTAATTCACCCAATGAATTATGTGTTCCACGTGTCACGTTGTGACTGGCTGACATTGTTGATTTTGCTTATTTTGATATCAGCTTTTGATCTGAAGTTGATTTAACGATCTAGATTCCACTTGAGCTATATTTAAGACTTTAATCACCCCTATAAACTCTAATGAGATATTATTAACATAATTTTGTTCAATTTTAGAGTTAAAAATAGAGAAAAATACATAAAAAAATCGAAAGTAAATATAATTTTAGTGGAAATTCGAGAGAAAATTAATATTACAATTAAAAAATTTGATTGTATTTTTTCTTCTACTACTTTCTTTATTAAGTTTATGTCTTTCTTTATGAAAAATGTAAGTTTTATGGAAAAAATTATGTCTATTTAATTTGTTAATATAAGGATCGTATGAACCCAAATTCATCATATGATGATATAATATTTTACCTCAATTATGAATTTAATTTAATTATATTATTTAATCTGATTTTTATGTTATTAATTGTTTGACCAACAATTTATCTATAAAGACAATTAAATAGATTTGAGAGAATTATTTAATTATTTGTCTTGATTAAATAACATGCATAATTTTTAGGCAGAGATGTATGATTCTTATGTATGTAATATATAATTGATGAACTTAATGAGTAGTATATAATTTAATTAGCATGAGAGTATGAATAAATTAATTACTATATAGTGTGTAGTTTACCTAAGAGATGAATACATGCTAGTTTAGATTCAATTGATCATATAATTAATTCATAGTTATATTAGGGAGATTTTAGTGATTCACATGTTTAGAAAATTTGGAGATTAAGTATTCCTACATATTTTCTCATATATCTTCTTAGTTACTAAATCTGATTTAATTAATTATTATTTACTTTTAGTTATTTTAATTTTGTTTCATTAAGATATAAAAACACAAAAAAATTGATTTTTAGTTTTTTAGTTTTAAAAATTAGTTTATAATAAAATAATATTCGTACAAATAATATTTTTTTATCATTATATTACTTATTATGATACGTATACTTGCATATTCATTGCACATATATCTTGTGTGATCAATCTTATATTTATAAACTCTCAAAATCGACGTTTAAGACACCTACAAAGTGTGGTCAATTGAGCAGTTTTGAACATATTATTTTTTAAGATGAAGTATCATAAATGTTCTTTACGAGAGGAGATTTGTGGCAATTAATCTCTTATTTATCTTTTTAAATTTTATATAAGGTATTAAATAAGAATAAATTTTACTATTCACTTAATATTTTAATAGTTTTATTATAAATTTTTACTGTTAATTCAAATATTTTAATAGTTTTACATAAAATATCATAAAAAAAATCATATTTACTAATAAAATAATATTATTTTATTTAAGATATGAATAAAAAAAAATTTGTCTTTCTTCAACCTATTTTATCAAAATAAAGTAACAAATGATAACCTATTTTTTCTAAACTACTAAATGATCTTTTTGACTTAATATAATAGATACGTGGCATGTTTTTTCTATCTTGTATCAAACATTTATTTATAAAATAATAACCTAAAAATAAAATGAATTTTTAACATGCTATTTATTTCTTATATGAATTTAAAAATATTTAAATTTAGTTATTTAGTAAAGATTTTAAAATATACACCATATTCTAAGTTAATATAGAGTAAATCACAATAATAATAAATTATTAAAGTTGTTAAAATTTTAAAATCATATAAAAAGTAAATCTAAGAACTAGTGAGAAAAGTTTGTTAAAATATATTTATCTCCCCATCTTAAAATGAAAAACAAATATTAGATTTAGAAATTAAATTTTATAATAAATATATTAATATATATAATAAAATTTAAATATATTTATAATATAAGTAAGTTAATTAATTTTTATCAATTTTATAAAATAAAAATTTCTAAACGATTTGATTATGTCGATTTTTTAAATTTTATTACGATATCAAATAATCTATAAAAAAAATGTATATTCAATTTAATCTTAAAATTAGTTAATTTAATTATTTTTTTAATATAACCACTCTTAGTTATAAGTTTTGAGGGATTATTTGTTTTCCATATAAATCTCTATAAAATAGACTTTAAGTTTTCATTTTTAACCAAAAAGGTTCATTTTGATCTCTTTTTTTTTTAATATTTAAGTCTAATATAAATACTTTGGTCCACTCTTTGGCGTAACTGTTTAATATTATAAAGAAGGAGAAAGAGTTATAAACATCCATTTGTTTAGGTTTCAGGGGTTGTTTAGTAAATTGTTTTCTTAAAAAAGTGTTTTTAAATCCATTTGTTTATGAAAAAAAAAAAATAGATAAAGAAAAAAAATTGTATCTAATTTTTTTGTTAAACATAATAGAGTTATTTTATTTTTTTGTATAATGTGTAACTTTGAAATTAAACCATGTAAATGTTGTTTAAGATTTATTGAAAGAAATTTTTTTATTAAAAAATTTAGTTAATTTTTTACATATATATTTATCGAAAAATATAAACATACATGTAACACATATATTATTCTATTATATTTAATAAAAATGAGATAAAGTGAACTTTGTCTTTTTTGATACCCTACTCACAAATAAAGATATTTCAATGACACATTTATCTAAAATAATGGATTTAAAAACATTTTTTAAAAACAAAAGTAATAAACAACATATTTACTAAACAAAACTATCATTTAAGCATTTCACCATATATATATATAAATAACATATAATTTGTAAATGATAACTTAATTAATAAGTAATTTCTCTAAATTTATGAAAATGACTTATTTTTAATTTGGTAAATTGACATACGAAAGGCACTATTAATAATGTGGTTTCCAAGCCTAGAAACTCTAATGATCGCATGGTTGGTTTACAAGCAATGAACTTGTTTGGAGTGACAAAGTTGATGTGTGGAAGAGACTAGCTTTTGAACTTGAAAAAGGGAAAGCCTTGCAACAATCATGAAAAATAGAATGGTATGTGTGAATGAAAATTGTTTTTGAAGTGATAGAGGAAGACCTTATACATGTGCTCGTGGGTTGGGAAAATATAAGGTTTGGCATCAGGTTAGACTTAAATAATAAAGTTTTCTTAACAAAAGAAAAGTAATTGAGATGGTTTTTTTGGTAGGTTTTTACAAAGAGTGATGTCATATTCACATAAGTTTGAACTTACTTTAATAACGAATCATTTATATTATACACGTGGTAAAATTATCTAAGAAAACGAATAACTTCTTGTTGTCCCAAAATAATCTTGTTATGTGTCACAATTAAATGATTTGGGTTCAAATTTGGATGCAAAACTCTTTATACAAATTATTATAAGTTGTTAAAATAATTATTCAAATATTTTAATTTATTGGGAGAAAATCGAATATTATTTTTATATATTTATCAATCATTCACAAGTGTTAGCTTTATGTATCGTATTAATAAAACAATTGAAATTTAATAATTTAGATTATTAATACACAACTTATAACTCTGATATTATATTATAAGTTATTGGTAAAGAAATTCTTCTAATTAGTTACTCTTTTAAAACTTGAAGTTATTAAAAAAATTATTGATATTACTTTTATACTTTCATCACAAATTATTTATTATTTATTATTTAATTTAATATATTCAAATTATGTGCTAATTTTATTAAAGATTGAACAAATATTTTATATTTTGATAAAGAATAATCAAAATATACTTTTTTTATTTAAAAATAAATTAAATATTACATTAATTATTATATAATCTATTTATGACAAGAAAATATACACATCAGATATAACTTGTATCTAACTCATTTCTTAATTATGATGTTTCATAATCGAAGAAAAGTAAAACAAAAAGAAAAATCAACAATGGTTATCTCATAGCAATTAGGGGTGTTCGTGGTTCAATCTGGTCCAATTTTTAGTAGTTTTTTTAATCAAATCAGACCATTCATATTTTTTTAATCAAATTGGACCAAACCATTTAACTAATAAAAATGTTAACCGAATGATCCAATCGGGTTTGGTTAATAACTTTCAACGATCCAATTATTAATGTTGAAACATTTTTCATCCATTAATGACATCATTTTGTTGATTGATTTTTGTTCTTGATAGAAGAAAGTATAACAAGTAGCGAGGGAATTGCAATAGAGAAAATAACCTTTTTGCACACTAAGAATATCAACAGTAAGAAACTGTGAAGTTGGTTGAGTTCTCACGTTAGGTTTCGAAACATAACAATGTACTAATTCTTTCTCAGTTTATCGTCGTAATTTTACTACTTTTTTCATTAACATTACAGCTATTCTATTCTCCTTTTCAAGATCCAACACTTCTCTTTAACGAGATTATTAAATTAATACGAAAGATAAAAACTTCAGAATTTAAGCATTCAATACAACCCTAATTTTCTACTTAATTGAATAACAACTACCACATAGCATTAAAGTCTCAAATCACTCATAATATAACCAGAAAAAAACAATATTTTATCTTCTCTTAAAACTAAGTTCGGGTTAAAGATTTGATTTTTTTAAATCCAAGCCCTAAAAATAAAACTCCAAACCCCAAAACTTTAATCAAACCTTTAAAAATCGAACAAAATTCCAAAACCCAAAAAAATAAGAGTTTAATCACATATTAGACTCGCAAGTAATAACAGTTTTAAACAGAACCATAAAATCGAAACTCATCGAATCGAGCAACAAATGAATATGGTAATATTAATTGCTTACCAAAGCTTACCAAATTAGGCATTTGATGATAGATCAGTAGAACAATCTTTGTTTTAATTATTTACGGAGGGTAAGATTGGTTTCTTTGAAAACATAATAGTTGAAAAAAAGATATCAGGGGAGGAGGGAGGCGAGGTTGATTGGTGTTGGAGAAAAGACGAGAATGATTGGTTCGTTTAGTTTAAAAATTAATATAACTTAATCGAATTATTTAAAAAATAATTTTAATTAATATAAATAAAATCTGATGACGTAATTTATAAAAATATTTAAACCTATTTAATCCAATTTTTTTTTAATTCAGTTTGGTCCCTTTTGTACTAGTCACAGTTAACAATAATAAAACAAAAATGCCAAGAAGGGTACACTTCTTCATTCACGACGAACCCTGTATTTTACTTGTTGTCATCTCTTTTGCTTTTAATTTCTGTATTTTGCTTCACAACAATGGCGGATACCTCTTCTCCCAAACCCGGCGATTCATCCGCTGATAAAGCCACGGTTCATATTGTCTATACCGAACAGCCTAAAGATAACGAGGAAGCTGAGGCCTTTCACATGCGAACCCTAGCTTCTGTTGTTGGAAGGTTTTCTCTTGTTTGATTTTCTTTTTCTTTTTTGTCAAGATGATTTGATCTCTTTGTTTCTTAATTGTGGTTTTCTTTCAATTCATGTAAAAAAAAACTGTCGAATTTTGCACTGTCAACTTTTGTGTGTAGTGAGGATGCGGCGAAAGAGGCTCTGGTTTATAGCTACAAAACGGCTGCCAGTGGATTCTCCGCTAAGCTTACTCCTGAGCAGGTGGAACAGATGTCGAGTAAGACCGCTTTCAGTTCTTATTTCCTTTTTTTTTCACGTTTTCGGACGTTTTGATATATCAGTTGATGAATATTTTTTCTCTGGCCATGATGAATGCATTCGCTTTTAGTTTCTCCTGATTACCCTTTGTTTTGGCTGCTTTATAGAAGAGAATTGAAGGGAAGTTTATGCTTGGAAATGGTGTCCATACAAATTCACACACGAAGCACAGCACCTTTACCCCATTTCCATTAAGTGTCAACCTTTTTCCCTGGCCCCACATCTTATAAGCAGGATATTGATCTATATCTCTTATATTTTAGCTCAGAAACTTGTAACACCTCATCAAATGTTTGGTGTTGGGTTTTAAAGGGTAATGGATTTATATTGTTTAGTGGACTGCTTATCCACCTTGTTTTAACTGGTTTTTAATTGACCTTAGATGTTTCTTATGAACACAACAACAAAACAAAAGGAAAAAGGTTGATGTTATGTCATTTATCAAAAAGTTGTTTCATATTACTGTATCTCATGCTCCCATTTAGAAGGATCATTAAGAGTTTGTAATCTATTTGTTAGACCAAGTTTTTTTATAAGACTGTTAGGTTGATTAAATTATTCATCTTTATAGAACATGCATATGTGTGTGTATTTATTAATTAGAACGTGTGTAATTATTTGGGAAAGAAAGTATATCTAGGTTTTTTCTTCTTAAATTCCACTAAGTTTATATCTCCATGCAGCTCATCTGTAGAAATCATAGTCTAGTCATGATTTTTGTTTTAGTTCTTTTTTTTTTTGCTCCTCAATTTGTTTGCTCAAAACTAGAAAAGACGGTACTTTGTTTTTTTACATTTGTTTGTCCATCATCTTGCTACTTGGGATTGGAGAAGTAATAAGCAGGGCTTTATTCCTGCTTTTGAAGTACATAATTCAGCCTAGGTATTATTGTATTATAAGGTTACGGTGGTTCTTTCTACTGCTGTTCATTGCTATTTCCCCCATTTCATATTATGACAATTTTGTTCTGTTATGTTTTAACAAAAGTATCTTTCCAAGGACAACAATGAAAAATAAAATCATGTAGTTATATAATTCGCATACTGGGATTGACGAAAATGATTTATTTGTTAATTTTTCTTTTGCAGAACAACCAGGTGTTTTGCAAGTTGTCCCAAGCAGGACTCTTGAACTGCATTCAGGACAAGCAAAGTTACTCTAGGGGAAATGAACTAGTGCTCTATCGAGATCTTTTGCTAGAAGAATGTTTCCCTGTGTACAAACTCTTCCTGACATGCTTTACCATTTAGCTTGGCCTGCTTTTAATAAAATGATGCTTTCAAACTAAATCACGTGACAAATTTTTTTCTTGCATCAGTCTTGGCATGTATGCATAACTTGGCATGGTGTTTCGAGCTTAAAGAAAATATGAATTGATATATCGGCCTCAATGTCAATATAGTTCAAACATGTTACGTGTAAATATGCTGTGTTTAGATAATGGTGCATCTGCCTCCAAGAAAGTTAATCTAGGTACGTTTCTAATGTGGTCCGTGCCAAAGCATGTTAGAACAAAGCAAATCCATAATTTGTTATAGAAATCTATCCAGAAATTAAAAAAATAACACTCTAACAACATTGAACGTGTTTAAATAGTATTAATTGGATGATATTTAAAATAAAATGATGTTTTAAGTTTTTTTTATTAGTAAAAATGTACGTAGTAGGTGTAAATGATGATATTTTTATAGTTTGAAGTTTTATTTTTATTATTTTTGTTATTTTTATGTAAAGCTATTAAAAATATTCACTTTTAAGAATTGGTATGATAAGCAATCATGACCACTGACATTCTGTAAAAGATTAAGGACATTGATCCAAATTTTTATTATTTAGAATGGTTACCATTATTCTTTTTATTTTTATAAAAAAAGAATTAAAAGATGGAATGAGATTAACTGTTGATATTAATATACAACATAATATATGTTATATAAATTTTTTTTCTCAACCATTTGAGATCTTATGCAGCCCATGGTTTTTTTGGTAAGAAAAGTCGAGTTGGAGTTAAAAAAATTTAGAGCACGTAAGGAAGATTTGATCTGCCCAATAAATCCCCGTAAAAACTAATAATTGAGCTTGATTGAAACAACAATTAATTTGAAATGGTGTAAGATGTGCAACATGAGGGTGTTAAGGAAAACGTGTGGAAGAGATCGACACTCTATTAAAAAAATGTTGAACTATAAACTAGTTTATGCACTCCATGTTTGAGGATGAAAAGCTTCGACATGCGGAATATGCCCATTCCTGGACTTATTAGCGGGAACTAAAACAATATTAACGTTTATATGTAATTTATTTTATAAATTTAAAGGAAATGTTATTTTTTATTCATAAATAACTTATACGATAAAAAATATATTTTCTTATATATATAACATAGTGATTCTATCAAATTTATAATTTATAAGAAAATATAAATTTAAAACACGTACAAATTTATAATATATATATTAATAATATTTTTTTATAGTTATTAAAATACTGTAAAAACAATTTTCCATAACTACGAAGATTCATTATTATTTATACATAAAAAAACTAATAAATTACCGTACATATTGTTATGACAACCCTTCCTCCTTGAGTACTCTTTAGGCCCTGGATTTCTTTATGGTATCAAAACCAAGTGACTCGATCGGTATCTGACTGGTTGTAGGGGGTGGATCCTACGCCGATGTGAGGGAGAAGCGTTCCATATTCCCGATCGGAAATCGATGTGAGGGAGAGTGTTGAAGTCTCACATCAATTGATCATTGAGTTTCTGTTACAGTTATAAGTTTACGACAACCCTTACTCTTTGAGTGCTCTTTTGAAGGGAGTTAGTCCATGAATTTCTTCCCATATCATTCATACAAAAGTTTATATCCTAATAATAAATAAACTGAAAAAATAAAATAAAATAAAAACTCCCCAACAGAAAACCTGAACAGAAAAATAAATAACAAAGTAATAACCTGATTCATTGAATCATTTCTACAGCGACAAATAAAACGAGATCAGAGCAAGAACAGGGGTTAGAAATATCCCTGAGAATTTCGCCGAGAATTCAGAGAAAGAAAAGAAAAGAGAGAACAACCATGAAGAAACATAGCACATCCTCACAATCATCTTCTGGCAAAATGGTTTTGCCATATCAAACGCCAAAATTAAGAGACCATTACCTAATGGGGAAGAAACTTGGGCAAGGCCAATTTGGTACTACATATCTCTGTACCCAGAAATCAAGTAATAACCTTTACGCCTGTAAATCAATTCCCAAAATAAAACTGGTTTGTAGGGAAGATTATGAAGATGTTTGGAGAGAGATTCAGATAATGCACCATTTATCCGAACAACCCACTGTGGTACGGATCGAGGGTACTTATGAAGACAACGTGTTTGTGCATTTGGTTATGGAGCTTTGTGCTGGTGGTGAATTGTTTGATAGGATTTTGCAAAAAGGGCACTATAGTGAGAAAGAGGCTGCGAAGGTCATCAAGACGATTGTTGCGGTAGTTGAGGCTTGTCATTCTCTTGGTGTTATGCATAGAGATCTCAAGCCTGAGAATTTCTTGTTTGATACCACTGATGAGGATGCTAAACTTAAAGCGACCGATTTTGGTCTGTCTGTTTTCTACAAGCCTGGTTAGTTTCTGGGTTCCTAGCTATTTTCGTTCTTTATTGGTTTTATTTAACGATATTGGATTGTGTGTAATCAATTTCTGATATTTTCTTTAATATCCATGAATAGGTGTGTTCTATTTTATTTTGGTTGGAATTTTCTTTTGAAATGCTTGAACTGATTTTTGATATTTGGAAATGCTGGTTTGATATGCATGGTCTTTATACCTATTTTGCGTTTTCTGTAATATAACCTTCATCTCTTTTTTTGCTATTGATTAATGGGGTAGTTTTTTTCTTTCCTTTTTTATTTGGTTATAAATGAGGTAATGCCCATCTTCAGATTTTGAATTGTTTAGGAAGTAGTTGGTTAGTGCTTAGTCTTTTGAATCTGCATGCTTGACATGTATAGCTTCTATTTCAAAACTAAGCTGCATGCTTGAAATTGGGAACAGTTTTGTAATGGTTTTCTGTTTGATTTCAAAACTAATGCAGCCTAGTTTTGGTTTAGAATGTTGAATGCATTTCCTTTGGGAAGAGTTACAGCTTTCTTTTGCTATTGTTTGGTGGCATATATTTTTGCTAGTTCTTTACTTTGTTTAATGTTTTTCTGTTTCCTTGGTTCTTGAATTGTATATTCTCAATAGGAACATACCCATGAGTATTCTAACTTTTATGAATGACTTCCTTCAATATGATAAAAAGCAAAATGACAATGAGACAGTGACTGATAATATAATGTGTGCATTTTTTTTCTTTTTTCAGGACAAAAGTTTTATGATGTAGTTGGAAGTCCATATTATGTTGCACCTGAAGTTTTGTACAAGAACTACGGACCTGAAGTAGATGTATGGAGTGCTGGTGTGATACTCTACATCCTATTAAGTGGGGTTCCTCCCTTTTGGGCAGGTACTCTCTCCAAAATTCAAAATCTCTCAAGTTTTGCCATCTGGATCACCATATTTATACTTGTGTTGCCCTTCTTTTTCTTCCTTTTTTAAATATATTATGAAGTCTAAAAAATAACTTTTTCATTTTTTTACAGAAACTGAATCAGGAATCTTCAGACAGATTTTAAAGTCCAGAATTGATTTCGAATCAGATCCATGGCCTAGTATCTCAGAAAGTGCAAAAGATTTGATACAGAAGATGCTGGATAGGGATCCAAGGAGGAGAATCTCTGCTCATGAAGTCCTATGTAGGTTATTTAAAACCTATTATTATTATTATTATGGAATAATTCTAATGTGCTAGGTTATATGTATGTTTTAGCTGCTCTAAACTTGTTGACTTCTTTTTTGTTTTAGGCCACCCTTGGATTGTAGATGACATAATTGCACCAGACAAACCTCTGGATTCTGCGGTTTTGTCTCGACTCAAGCAGTTCTCTGCAATGAATAAACTTAAAAAGATGGCGTTGCGTGTATGTTATATTGATATTTTCCCACGTGTGCAACTTTCTAGATAGACTTTCACTGTAATCAAATTGGATTGTTTTATGAGGTCATCTTTCACCTTTTAAAATCTAACTTGAATTTATGCTAATTGGATAAAAAATACCCGGATTTTGGATGAATGAAGAAATATCGATA
This sequence comes from Hippophae tibetana, assembly GCA_037013495.1. NCBI lineage: Eukaryota > Viridiplantae > Streptophyta > Magnoliopsida > Rosales > Elaeagnaceae > Hippophae > Hippophae tibetana. The sequence goes on from CM072807.1 coordinate 3,518,132, forward strand.
TTGCACGGATTTTGTAAAGTGGAGAGGCTCCATCTGTCTCCAAGGAAGTATAGGATGTCAAGGGCCTCATAGGTTATGGATAAAACCTTATCCACATTGATCCTTCACCTTGGTGTCATTCCTATTCTAACAGAAAACTGGTGATGGTATATGTATGAATAACTTGTTCTGCTATTTCCAATGATGTAAATGTGAAAAGCAGTTAATATCTCTTTCCTTTTTTGTTTCAGTTTATTCTGTACTAATCTGATTCTTAAGAATTGATTTGCAGGTTATTGCTGAAAGACTTTCAGAGGAGGAAATTGGTGGCTTGAGAGAGTTGTTCAAAATGATTGACACGGATTGTAGTGGGACAATTACATTTGAGGAACTTAAAGCGGGTCTGAAGAGAGTTGGTTCTGAACTCATGGAATCTGAAATCAAGTCCCTTTTGGAATCGGTAAATAGATCGTAATCATAAGCTGAAAAAATTAAATGTGATGTGATTTCATTATCTTTTTAGTCAAGTTTGTTTTTATTTGTGTATTTTTGTACAAAATGGTTGAAATACAACTTTCGATCACAAAATCTTTCATGGTGAAATTTCACAGGCTGAAATAGACAACAGCGGAACAATAGATTATGGTGAATTTCTTGCTGCAACTATGCACTTAAATAAGATGGAGAAAGAGGAGAATTTGGTTGCAGCCTTTTCGTATTTTGACAAAGATGGTAGTGGTTATATCACCATTGATGAGCTCCAACAGGCTTGCAAAGAGTTTGGCCTAGGTGATGTACATCTTCACGATGTGATCACAGAAATTGATCAAGACAATGTAAGTGTCTATGGTTATACACTTTAGATTTCCTTTAGTTTTCTTTCAATTAAGTTACTCTGTCATAATTGGCATTGTGATTTTCCTTTGTTTATTATTGTTACCAACGTTTTTCACACTTCATAATGTAGTCATGAAAGGATGATATTTCAGGGGTAAAGTAAAATTATCTTAGACAAAACTTGATTAACCGATCGAAACTTCTAGTATTCATTCCATTTTTAAACCTTCATAATTATATGGTTTGTTCCATCCTCTAAAGTCAGGAATTTTCTATAATACTGTATCTAGCATCCCTCTATCATCCACATATGTTGTGTAGATAACACGCCCCAAAAGTCAAAATGAACACACCCCAAGATATGCTAGCACTCCGTTAGTAAAACAAAGACGAATGCACCCTATGACATTTTTTGCTTTATGCATGCCCTAGCTTATTGTGGTCATCTTTTGTTTTTATGGTGATAAATTGATCTGTATGCTAGATTAAACTTTGTGATCTAACAAGATTTTTTTTTCTTTTTCTTTTTAAGGATGGACGTATAGATTATGGGGAGTTTGCAGCAATGATGAGGAAGGGTGATGGAGGCGTTGGAAGGAGCAGAACCATGAGAAGCAATTTGAACTTCAACATTGCTGATGCTTTTGGAGTGAAAGAATCGTAACCTAATTAAGCTAAAAAAATATTAAGTTAAACTAAGAAGCATTCTTTTGTACAGTTATAATGTAATTTACAGTCTGAATTTGAAAGGTTAACTATACTCCTAAAGATTCTCATGATATTCTGTCATTTTTGTTCAGAAAGAAGTTTATAAGATCCTGTTAAGTTTAAATAGATTATTGTGACTCGGTGGCAAATCCATCTAGCTATATTGTCTTTGTGGCAACATCTCTTATATGTTCCATAGCTATGATTTTTCTTCTTTTATTTGAAACAATTGTAAATTTGTTATTTGTTATGGATAAGATAGCCTTTACAGTAACTTTTTTGGCAACTATTTGTTATTAATTTTAGAATTGAAAGAAATAATTTTTGAAAATTAGTTTTTAATATATATATTGATCGATTTTCTTGATTTTCACATTGAAATATAGGAGGAATCGTTTTAAGACGAAGCACAACAGGAGAAGATTTAACAAATTAAGAAATGAATTCTCCATTCGTCACATTTTTTACTTCAAGTTCTTAAACTTCTAGTATGGTTTAAAAAAAAAAAACTTTTAAATAATAAGTTAAAATTTCATTACTTCATAATTTTTTATTTTATTTTATTTACTATTTGTTTTTTAATTATCTTTTATTTTTCAACAAATTAACCGTTTACGAAGGAAAGGTATATGTTTATGGTGGTTACAAATTTACTTGCAAAGATTACATTATATGTGTCTATTTATATATATATATTAATAATATAATTTTTAAAAAAATTATCAAGTATATTACATACAGATACACTTTATTTATATAATTTTTTAAAAAAGATTACAAAAAATAACATTTTAAAAATTTATAATAACAAAAATAATATTTATTAGATGTAAAATAATTCAATAAGTAATTATCAATCCAACCATCAATATAAAAGTTTATAATGAATAAGTAATTGTAATTCCAATTAGAATTGAATCATCAATATTAATCAAATATTTAACATAATATATTCAAACTCTTAATTTTTATACAAAGAGAAGATGAAGTAGATAAAGTTACAACATTAATGATAATAAGAAAATATATTTTCTCCTATAAATATTTATCACTATTCATACTTAAACAACTTTTTAACTTGAGATAACAATTTATTCTTATAACTAAGTACATTGAGATTTATATTCTTTCTTTCTAAATATCAAAGATCCTAACCATTTGTTCTTTATTTTTAGATGTATAGGATGTAATAACACTTAATAACATCAAATGAGTTTAATTGAAAGTATTCAAACATTAAATATATCTAAATAATCATTTAATTTAAATGATATATTATTAAACAACATTTAATGTTAAAAAATAGTCTCACTTATTAAAATTACTACTGAAAAATCTTTTAATTAAGAATCTTATTTTTGAATCAGGAGTTTATTTTTTTATAATATATTATATATTTATTAATAAAAAAAATCTCTAAAATTAACATAAAAATATACTTTTATACGGTTACAAGACTTTTAAGTTGCTATTTTGTTTGTTTTCGTAAGATTTTAATTTTTTATTCGGTTAGAAAACGGATAGGAATATAGGATAAGTTCACTAGTTAAGCAGAACGCTAACGCATTCGCCCCAACTCCAAAGGAACATCGACTACAAATTAGTGGGAGCTCATAGCTCCACTCTTATCAATCAATGGCTTCCATTTCACTTTCTCTCTGCTCTTCTCTCACTTCCCAGTGCAGAATTTCACTAAAATCGCAAAACCCGGGACTCTTTAATCCTAATATCAGCTTTCTTTCTGTTACTTCCCACAAGCCCCATTTGTCTTTTGCTGCGAGACCCACGTTCCCTCTCCTTCTCAAATCCTCCGAGTCTGAGGCCGCAGTGGTCGAGGCCGAGATTGATGCTCCAGAACCTGAATCTACAACTGATGCTCCCGAGCTTCAAGTCACGACGGCCGTTGTCGAAGCCTCTGCCGAACCAGCACTCAAACGTGAAGAAGTGTTTGCTGTGGTTATGGTGAGTTCTTGGAGTTATTTTGTAGCTACCCAATTGGAATCTTTTCTTGTGTTTTTGAACTTATTATTTACCTGTAATATTGGTTTCTTAGGATATGGCATTGTAATTGTTTTTTTTTTTTTGCTTCTCTTTTTTATATTTTAAACCTTTTCCAGTTTTTTTTACATGTATGTATTTGTATTGTTTTTAAACAGAAGATATGTGCTACAAATCCTTACAAAATACAAGTTACTCTTATAATTATTAGGTTATATTAGGTAATTTAATTTAAGAAACTCAATTTAGTTTAATTATTATTAAAGCTTTGGAATTAAACTTTAAAATTAACCCGTGGCTGTGACATGACTTGTAGTAAGCAATTGAGACAATAACATTTTCATACATTTATTGTATAAATTAAGTGATAAGTATGTTAATGAATTTGTTAAGTTTTGACATATTAATATAAATTAGATTAAATTGATTAATTTTTATAAATTATAGTATTTAATATATCTGAATTAATTTTTTTTGCAATTAAACTGTTAATTTTCAAAAATAATGAAACTATCACTAAAATTCACCCTATTTTAAACATCCTAAATCAATATTTTTTAGAGTTAATTTAGGTCTGTCTATAATTTGCGTAGGTTGGATCGCGCCAGTACATTGTCTTTCCAGGACGATTTATTTATACTCAGAGGCTCAAGGATGCCAATGTCAACGATAAAGTATGATACTTTTCTTCAGTCTAACTTTTTTGTTATTCGATATTCTAAGCTTGTCACAACTTGCACAAAAATTACAATTCTTTCTTAATATTTCATGCATGTTTTTGTGCACGAGTAATTGAGTATACAAGCCTTTATATTTCTTTTGTCTTTATATTGGGTTACTTCATTTATGAAACCTTGATCATTGTAACTATGGTGCTGTATTTATTGAACCATTATTATGTGCATCCATCTTATTAGAAAACGAACTACTTGGAAAGGAAATCCTCGTGACTCTATCATTTGTTAAACATGATGGAAAGTGAAAACTAGTGTAGTAAAGTCTTCATGAGTAATAGGTTTTCAAGTCTTGACAATATGTAGTTTCCTGCATGATCTTTTACTATCTGTGGGGTGGGTTAGCTTGGGTTAGCTTATTGGCTAGCAATAGAAGGTACTTGAAAATAATATTGAGTTATAATTTCGTTGCCATTTTTATAGTTTGCAAAAACAGTGTCACGCTATTTGGTATTGTGGTTGGCGCTTTTCAATAACTATGTTGTTGACCTTATTCTGATTCATTGATTTTTGCTGCTTTTACCTATGATTTTAAGATTTGAATCTTGTGCAGATTACTCTTAACAAGGTTTTGCTAATTGGAACAAGAAATAGTACATATATTGGCAAACCAGTGGTGACAAACGCTGCTGTGGATGCCATAGTTGAAGAGCAAGTAATTCATCACCTTGCAACTCATAAAAGATATGTGTCTGCATAGTTTGTCATCTTTATTTATTTCTTTGTTACCTTTGTGCTTTCCTGTAGGGATTAGATCAAAAGGTTGTTGTCTTCAAGTACAAGAAGAAGAAAAACTACAGGAGAAATATTGGCCACAGACAGGTATACTATACAATTTAATCCATTTGTACCCTATATTAGAAAAAAATGAAAATCATGTTGATAAAAAACAATATTAAGATGGAGTTTATAAAAAATAAGGGTGTCTTACCCATGTTACTTATGGTGGACCTCCTCACAAAAAAAAGATGTATGTGCATTGCAAAAAGAAAAAGATAAGTGACACAAAAATAAAATGGGTTGAAAATATAAAATATTGGGTCAAACTACTCACAATTTGAGGGAATATGTTGGAGAAAATAAAAGTTTTATATTGATAAGGGTGTCACTGCTCATTAAGTTAATTTTTTTATATTGAAAATCCCATTATTCTTATAGAATTTGACATACCTAACCCCTGATATAGCTCAAGTATCAATTTATACTTTCAAATGCTTCACCAATTGGAAAAGAGCTTAAGAAATAGTATCTAGTTATATGCATAATATGTTGTCTTGCAAGAAGGGCATTTTTCTCTTACCACCATAGTTGCTTCATAGTTTCTTTAAGCGGTAAGCCCCAAGTTCAGATGCGGAGCATGCCTTTCGTCCTGTTATTCAAAAATTTGGCTAAAAGAGGATAAAAACTTGTTCATCTTTTTTCATGGAATACTTTTACAGAATGTATATTTTACGAAATAGAACTTATGATTTCTCACATAAAACATGAAAAGCTATAATTTACAGTTAGCTTTGTATCATTGTAGTAATGGAGGTTTGAGGTTTTAGTTTTAAACATCTCTACATATGTCATCTAGTTCTGCTCCTTATGATTTGATTTGATTATGATCCAATCATGCAGCCACGTACCAGGATAAAGATCACTGGCATTAGAGGCTATCAAGACTATCCAGCGACGACACTTGAATCATAGACTTAATTAAAGAGGTTTGTGTGATGAAGATTTAAATTTGAATATTAAATTTTCTTTTTTTATTTTCTGTATGTGAAGTAGCATGATCTGTTTAGAAAATTCATAGAATGAATGCGGCTATTAAGCTGGCAAAATTAATAATTCAGTTGACAACTTTTGAAGAAGCCAATATTTCTTTGCCTTTTCGTCATTCTCTCTTAACATGTGGTTTCTCATCAATTAAGTCTTAAACCAATCAAGTTTCTGAACTCGAAGTAACCTGTCAATAGAATACAGTTCTAATTTCTAAACGAACCGTAAGCTTTTCATAGACATAGCATATGCACATTGACAAGAGTGAAAGGGGGAATCACTAGTAGTTTAGTCGGTGAGCACGATCGAATCCCAACAAATCTCATCACATCACCCACATTCAATGAGTACTTATCGATTGAAATAAAAATAACAGACAAGCAACGAATTACAATTCTAAATTATAAATAAACTCGTCCAGGCTTGTGTAGCCTATATACATGTTCTCTAATTGGAATTGGAGAGTTTCAAGAGAGAGAGATTCTAAATTATGTATTCAGTACGTCAAAGTAAAAGAATAAACAATAAATAGTCAGCAATTTTATACGAATTAAAGTTCATCCTAGCAATCAACTCCTAGCTGTTCCTGTTCAACTTATATCCAGATATTTCGTTGTAAAACCATGATATGTTACAGAGAGCAAAGCATTACAAGTTCATAAACTTTCTGCACAACCTCTTACTAAACATTGTTGCCCCAAGTACAAGTATTTCTATTTAAGAACCGACTTTGAGGAGCACAATTAATATATACTTCAAGATTTTCTTTCTTGTGTCCAACAAAATTTATCTGTCTAAGAGGAATGGTAAGGGCACACAAATTGCAGACATTTACATTCATACCGATTATAGCGTGTTGGTAAAAATAACTTTGAAATGGAGAAATTATTCACTTTTTTAAAAAATTCTGGCACCTGGCACCCCAATATTGGTACTGAGTGTAAATGTATGCATTTAGCATTTCTCTTTAATTTGTTGAGTATAATCCAAAACCATATAAGCCACCCTAAATAAAGGGTCTCTTCAGACCGCGACCACAAGAGTGTTTTCAATCATACATCCGCTTCCTTTTCAATAGAGTGGGAAGTATGATGAGAGAACCAATAAGGAAAAGAACAAATAGCGTTTTATAATCATACAGATCCTTCACTGATTTGAGATCCCCAAGAGCAAGACCAGCCTGAGTCAAAAGAAAACAGCATCTATCATACAAGGACATCAAAATATATACAGAAAAATAAACAAGTAATCTTTCTATTGCAGGTACAGTTAAATTAAAAATCAGACAAATGGAAAAGGTTAGTACTTAATAGTGAGTCGAAAAAAATAAGAAATTTCTTTGTCAGAGGAGAGCATGAGAATATGTATTACAAAACAAAGAAAGGAATATCAGATGGTATCTTTGTTAAGCAAGTTGATTTTGGTTACCAAGCTTTATAATTCACAAGTAAAAAAGCAACATTCAATAGCAACAAGTGGAAGAGAACATGCTACACAGAGACTAGGAAGGTATTTGACTAATTATCGAGCTGTCACTGATATCAGCTCATAACCATGGAGAAGTAGCATGGCCTAACAAAACAGGATTTAAAAACGAGTAGTTCTAGAGCCAAGTTTTAAAAAATGAAGTGGTGACTCTTGCCCTGCTTGAAATAATACCACGCATGTTACCCCCTTCAACTACTTCTTGCTCTAAAAAAGGTTCTAGATGTTTTAGGTAACAAGTGTGAAAATGACAACAGAGACACTGCATCCAATATTTTATTGCATTCCATATTGCATCCGGGCCTCTAATGGTAGATACTAGTCATATTATGAAGATACAAACACCCTGCACATCTTAATTCTGTTTTCTCCCTCAGTCAGCTACACTAGGTCTCAAGTCCTGTAACCTCAAAATATAATGATTTATATTAACTGGAACCTCAACCAATATACAAGGTGATAACTAAGAAATGGAGCAGTCACTTTTCTCAAGCATTCCTATTTTGACACAAAGTGATAATAGGCCTTAAAGAAGAGGAAGCAACCTAAAGGAGCAAGAGACTACTAGTCAATAGTGACTGTATCATTCTGGAAGATAATAAAGTGTCATTCGTTTTAATAAAATAAATAACAACACACCCATGTCTAGAAACGAGAAATATAACGAAAACCTAATAAACACAATGCTAGTGCTGATAGAAAATCTTACCCTCACTGTGATATAAGATGCTGGAATAAGACCAGTAAAAGTTGCCATAAAGAAAATATGGAAGGGTACATCAACAATGGGGGATGCCAAATTAATGAAAAGGTTTGGTAATGTTGGAGTTATTCTCAGGAAGAGCATATAGTTCAGCAGCTTATCCCTACGCTTTGCTATCTGAATACACACAAAATATGGTTAAGCCTCAATAAATAGGTCAGAATAACTGCTCTGGAGAAAATGATAAGAAAACAAATACCTCTGCCTGGAAAAAACTCAATTTTTCTGGCCAGAACCGAGCAACTAAAGGCCTGCCAATTAACTTGGACAAAAAAAAGCAGGAGCACGCTCCAGCAGTAGCATTGAAGATAACAAGGATAAGACCTCTGATAACACCAAATAGAGATCCAGCTAGTAAGGACATAAAAAGTGTCCCAGGAATCATAAATGTCTGCATGAAGATGTACGTGGAGCAGTAACCGAGAATGAATTTTGCTGGGTAATCTTTTGAGTAACTCACGACATGATCTCTGGGTTGGAATATGAAAGGGACAAAACACCAAATAGGTAAACAAGAAGCACCAAACTTTTAAGAGGAAATACAAGACAACACCAAACTTGAAGATTCAAATTACATATGGAGTTTCCTCTATATATATCAGAATTGTATGGAAATACTCAGAGAAGAAACACACCAATATGCTAGTAGTACAATGACAACACATAGTATATGCCTATATGGTAATACTGCTCACTGACAACTAATGACAACTCCTGCAGTTAATTAACACAACTTTTGACATCAAGTTTTATTATTTATATACACTGAAATAATTATACGAATGCACATTTTCATCCAGTAGACTATTATATTAAAAAAAAAATCCAAGAATAGTGGACCTAGTGTAGTAGTGTGTAGCAAAAAGTAAGACTTGCAGAAAACGTTGTAATCCTGTTTTTCATCATAACCACTAGTGTAAAGACCAGCCATGTAACATCGTGTGCCATCAAAATCAACAAAATATTCTATACCCATTCCCAATTCCAACAAAACTTAACTTCAACTGTCCAAGGAAAAAACAAGCATACTTGTTACAATACTGATCAAACAAGAAGCACCCACAAAAAATCCCACAAGTCTTGCATAATTCTAATAAGATTTTAACATGAAACATGAAAACACACTGCAATAAAAAATAGCATAAAAGCAAGCAAGAGTAGTTTTACAAAATTCCGAGCTACAACTTATCAGTTTATCAAACAAAGAACAATGAGAGGGCAAAAAAAGGAAAAAAAAGAAGAAGAAGAAGGTAATACCCACTTGAGCATTCGAAGATCGGAGAGGGTACGAGGCAGCTTGATTTTACCATACTCAGCAGGAGGCATAGTCAAGTAGATGTAGAAGAGACCCGTAGAGAACACCAAAAACACGGTCAAAGCACCAGCAGATTCCCACCGGCTCAGATAAAACCCATCGAATTTAGGCTTCTTGCTTGTTGGATCGTCTTCCTTCCCATTCTCTTCGTCCCCTATCACCCTACCACCAACTTCGACCGTCAGATTCCTCGGAGTCGCCATGGGAATACCCCACCACCACCGATTCAACGACCCACCCCAACCACACGAAGCTTCTTCAACAACAATGAGAAGAAGAAGAAAGCTTAGTCAATGATCATTAGGGTTTGCTTTTTTGCTTATGGAGCTCAATGCTAACAGTGGGAATGAGAAGACTTGTGAAGGTATGGGAACGAACACATCAAATCGATCTGGCGAAAGAAAATTTGTGGATCGGCGGTGAAATTAATATGAAACTGAAATTCAAGAGAAATATATTTGTCTTATTTATTTATGTTTTTGTATATTTTCTATTATTAACCAATACCGAAAGTTGTTAGTAATACATTTTGGTAACTGTAACAGTAAAGATTTGTGTGACTTTTATTAGTTATATAATTTAATAAAATCATTTATTAAGTTTAATTTTTTAAAATTGAGTATTTTTAAGATAAAATTAAAAAATATATATATATATAAAAATGAAAAAAAAAACAAAATAATCTTTATTTGTAGATGAGTGTGTACTCAACCACCGAGAACAACATGTAATGAACGAGAATTGAAGTACTCGAACCTATTTCTCTACAAAGAAGCATTTTTATTACGTTTGAAAGAATAAAATTTATGAATTGTCTATATTATTTTGTTTTATAACTTTATTACATATGAAGTTTTTTTAAGCTTGATGCTAATAATAAATCATAAATTGCAGTGCAACATATTTCTTTAGCAAAATATTATTTTTAACTTTTTAAAAATTAAATTCCTTTAAATATTTAAATATCACTCAAATTAATATTACAATCAATAAGTTATCATATTTAAAAAAAACACAAAAATATTAACATGCAGACATCGGAGCAGAAGTGATTAAAAATGGGTAAAAGAAACTAAGAATTCAGTTATTTAGATGATTAGTTTAGTTTTTATTGGATAAATTTTAAAAATAACTATGAATTTAAATAAAAATCAAACAAAAAAACAATAGATATACACGTTATTATTCGAAATTAATTATATTAATTAATAATTAAGATTTATTAAGAATTTTTTTTTAAATTTTATAAAACCAGTTTTTTTTAAGTATTTTTTAACAATCTTCCCAAAGGTAGCTCTCTATTTCTACTACAAAGGTATAAACTTCCTAGTTCCAATTTTGTTTCTGCATAATTTTGTTGCTTCTATTTTCTACTTCTAGTTACAGAATATTTTTTTTGTTGATTACATTCTGGTTAACAATCTTGTTAAAAAAAAGAAGCAAAAACAGTCCCTCTATTTATTATTTAAGTGTCATCCAATCTATTTATTTTAAAAAATTATTGTTTAATTATTTTAAATATGTAAATGATATAAATATTTTATATTTAATAATATAAATTTAAACCTAAATAACTTCTTGCGGGTTATTTTTAAAAATTCAAATTAGAAAAAAAAAAAAGTAACCCGAGGAGGCTCATGCTCGATCTCCTTGGTGACGCGAAAGATGGAGGCGAGAGAGGACGGAATGACCTCCTTGGCGGTGCTTCGTGACGGCCTTCTTGTTAGCCCCTGAGGATCTAACTTGAGGTTCGACATTGCTATAACTCCTAAATGATTCATACGCAATCAGAATTAGAATCATAGAAGAAAAAAAGAAAAAGAAAACAGGGAGTAGTATTAGATGAAAAAATAATTTTTTATTTTATTTTAGCTTCTTCTCCGCATTTTTTGATAAACTAATTTTGTTACGGTAGCAGATGAAAGCAGGGAGTTCCAGATCAAAATGAAGATGAGTATTTTTTTTGGTTTGTTTAAAAATGAAGATATTTCAAAGCGGTTGATAATAGAATATGTTCAAGAATTTTTATAAGGTTATTATTTTACTTTTAAAATTATAATAATTATTAATATTATAAATAAAATAAAGAATAGTAAATTTTTTTATATTCTCTAATAAACCTAATTTTGATAACATGTATGTATACAATAGTTTCATTATTTTCATGAGGATATTAAAGCTTGAATAAGTTAAAGCATATCAATTATAATAAAATAAAATAAAACAATTAAAGGTAAAAATATGGTAGAATTATTAAATTTAGGTATAATAATTATAATATTAAATATTTATTTATAATATTTATAAAATTAATAAATAAAAAAATAAAGACAAAAATTAGCAACAAATCTATACGAAAGTAAAACTAAGAAAATTATAAAGTTAAAACAATATTTTAATAAGAAATTTAAATATTTGATTTTAAATAATAATCTATAAGAAATAACAACTAGCATTGTACAACAATTAATGATAATTTGATATTAATGACATATGAAAGAAAAATACATTATTAAATGGATTAAATGAAAAATTAACATAGTTAACTATTCAAGAAAATACATTATTAAATAGATTAAATGAAAAATTAACATAGTTAACTATTCAAGAAAATTAGTGACATTAACTCTAAAAATCAAGGACATTGAAGCTATTTTCGTAAAATTCATAGACATATGTGAAGATATATTAAAGCTTATAAACCAAAGCTTATTTTATCTTATTTATGTGAGTTTTTTGGTGTTACCGTTGAATGCAATATTAGGGATTTGTTACCTTCGTAATATCAAGATTTTATTTTTATTATCTTTTTTAACTAAATTTTTTAGATGATACTTTAATGGTATCCATATTTAAAAAAAAGTATCTATTTGATATAATTTATCATTTAATTGAAGATTTTTTATATGTATAATAATATATATGTGATCTTTAAAGAATATTGTCAGATAATAAATTAATTAAACGATATTAAGAGGATATTTTGTGATAATAAATTAATTAATTATTCAAAAATATCTTTTAAATATGGCAAGTTTATTATTGTAAATGTGGAAATTTTTAATTAAATAAAAAATTGCACTAAATTCATTTTTTTTTAAATAGAGATGCAATTAAAATATCACCTTAAAAACATAAATAAAAAATAATATTAAAAATAAAATCATAATATTATTAAAATAAGAAATCTTAACCCCAATATAACACTCTTGGATGTTACTCATTTCAGTACTTAGGAGTTTACTTTTTTTTTTCAATTAGTTTGAGAATGAGATTCTTCCTTTTAATTTTAATTTATTTTAAATCATATATATAAATTAACTCATAAAATAAAACTCTTCTTTTTTTCTCCTATTTATATTGTTTACTACTTTAATATCGATTATTAAATTAGATCAATTATTATATATTAAACATATTAAGTATATAAGTTTGAGTGGAGGTGAATAAATAGTATCTTGATTAATTTGATATATATCACAACACAACAGACATAACGAAAATCTTATTTGTTGTAAATTAGTCTAACCGTTATATTTAATCGCACTCTATTACATCATATAAATTATATCCAATGATTAAAAAGTTTTAAAATATCAAAAAATTAATTTTATAAAAATATCAACAAAATCTACTATATTCTAAACAATATTGATGGAATTTATATACAACATTGTTATTTGTTTGGCACAAAAATGAAATTAGCCCAAACCTCCCTAATTAAACCCTTACCCCTCTTATATATATAAGTATGTTTCTCTTTGTGCGTTGGACAATAGTACTAGTAGAAAAAAATAAAATAGAGAGTAGAGAGAAACTGTGCCGTTGGAGAGAATAAAGGAAAAGAAAAACAGTAGAGAAAGGAGATAGCAGCTGCGACAATTGGGAAGAAGAGAAAATTTTCATTTGCTGTTTTCTTCCACATTTTCATGTCCTCGATGTTGCGAATTATATTTCATCTCATGATAATATTTTGATTTAATAGCAAGTTTATTAATTTATCTTGCTATATATTACCAGTAAATTAGAGAAGATATTTTGTGTGTTGATTTTGGATTTTAGTATAATTTGTGAAGCTTTGAAAATTGGTGTTTTTATCTCCATTTGATTATTAGTGAATTTTTCTCGGTGTGCCGTCTTTAGTGGAGTAGAATTTTCACATTGAAAAGTTTAAACACTTAAATCATTGTGTGTCATTTATTGTTTATTATATTTGCCATTACCCATTATTATTAATTTGTGCAACCAAAATTGGACCCAATCTTCGCTTCTACAAATGCTAATTTATAACAAATTGGTATCAGAGCTATTGAGTTATTCTGTTATTTATTGGAACTGATCAAGTTTTCTCTTTTGGATTTATTTTGAGCTTCTTGTTATGTGGCTGGTTTCATATTTTCCGTGTTGTGTTTCTGTTTATTTAATATTGAGTTTTCTGTCATGGCGACAAAATATGAAATTAAGAAATTCAATGGTAGAAATGATTTAAGTCTTTGGCGTATGAAGATGCGGGGCATATTAGTTAAAGAAGGGCTCGTTAAGACACTTGAAGGCAAGGATAAATTGCCAAAAAAATTGACTGATGAAGAAAAAGATGCATTAATGGAAAATGCTCTCAGTTCAATTTAGTTATCCTTGTCTGATGAGATATTACGCGAGGTTGGTGATGAGGAATCTCATGTTAGGTTATGACTTAAATTGGAGAATTTGTATATGATCAAGTCTTTGACGAGTCGATTATATTTGAAGCAATGTTTGTATACATTCAGAATGTCAGAAGGTACACATTTACACGATCACCTTGATGAATTTACTAAAATTATTCGTGATCTGAAAAATGGTGGTGTTAAGATTGATGATGAAGATCATGCCTTAGTTCTATTATGTTCTTTACCTCATTCATTTGAACATTTTGTTGATACCATGCTATATGGGCGAAACACTCTTTCTTTAGAAGATGTGAAAACATCTTTGAATTCCAGAGAGTTGAAGAAAAAGGTGTCTATAAGCAGTAATGATAATAGCATTGATTTATTTATCAGAGGTAGAAATCAAGAAAAAAGGCACAAGTAATAATAAAGGCAAGTCTAGATCCAAATCTAGAAAAAGAAAAGATAAATGCAACTATTGCCGTCAGGAAGGGCATTGGAAAGTAAATTGTCTGAAACTCAAAGGTAAAGGAAAATTTGCCACAACGTCTTCTGGTACTAATGATGTTGTTGGTGTTGCAGATAGTTCTGGTTCTGATGGTGAAAATGTTCTATCAGTATCTATTGGTTCTCCTAGAGATGTTTGGATTCTTGATTCGGGTTGCACTTATCATATGTGCCCCAATAAAGATTGGTTTGCTTCTTATCAGTCTATTGATGAGGGTGTTGTCTTAATGGGAAACAATATGTCCTGCAAGGTTGTTGGTATTGGTACTGTTCTAATTAAGATGCATGATGGTATTGTTAGGACTTTGAAAGATGTTTGCCATGTTCTAGATTTTTTAAAAAGAATTTGATATCTTTGGGTACTCTTGATTCACAAGGCTAAAAATATGTAGCTAAAGGTGGAGTTTTAAAAGTTAGTAAGGGTGCTCTCATTGTTATTAAAGGGAAATTGTCGCGTGGTCTCTATATGCTTCAGGGTAGCACTGTTATTTGCAGTGTATCAGTTTCATCCTCGTCAGATCAAGATTCAGACACTACTCAATTATGACATATGTGGCTTGGGCATATGAGTGAGGCAGAGATGTCTATGTTGAGCAAACATGATTTGCTTTGTGATCAGAAAACTGGGAGGCTTGATTCTATGAGCACTGTGTCTATGGAAAGCATCGTAGGGTTAAGTTTAGTACAACCATCCATAAAACGAAAGGTACTATTAATTATATTCATTCAGATCTTTGGGGTCCTTCTCGTGTTGTGTCTAAGGGTGGTGCCTGGTATATGTTGACTTTTATTAATGAATTCTTTCGTCATGTGTTGGGTGTATTTTCTGAAGAATAGGAATGATGTGTTCTCAAAATTTATGAAATTCAAGGCTTGTATAGAAAATCAAACAAGCAAGAAAATCAAGCATTTGAGGACTGATAATGGTTTGGAATTCTGTGACAGTTAGTTTAATGAGTTCTATGAAAGGAATGACATAGTGAGATACTGCAATGTACGTCATAACCACAGCAAAATGGAGTAGCAGAACGTATGAATAAGACTTTCTTAGAAAGAGCTCGTTGTATACCTTTTCAAGCTGACTTCATTAAATCCTTTTGGGCTGAAGCTTGTAACCATGCCTGCTATTTGATGAATCGGTCTCTATCAACTGCAATTGAGTTGAAGACTTCATTTGAGGTATTCTTTGGTACTCCTTCTAATTATTCTGATTTGAAAGTTTTTGGTTGTCCTGCTTATGCTCATGTTAATGATGGTAAACTTGAGCCTAGGGAATTGAAATGCATATTTTTGGGGTATCCTTCTGGGATGAAGGGTTATAGATTATGGTGTGTTGAACCCAAGTCACCTAAATTTTTGATTAGCAGAGATGTTAAGTTTGATGAGTTTTCCATGTTGCAAAAGAAAAAAAGAGTCTATTGTTGCAGATAAAGATCACGGTGTTAGTGAGCAAGTGGATCTTGAGAGTGAAGCTCCTAGTCAAGTGCAAGAGGGCACTTCAGATCATCCATCTATGGATGAGATAGATGATTATGCTCATGATGTAGCAGAAGAGCAACATGAGCAACCATATAGTATTGCTAAGGGTAAAGGAATAAGAGAGATTCGAAGCCCTCAGAGGTACGCAAATGCAGACTTAGTTTCTTTTGCATTATCTGTGGCAGAGTCTATTGAGGTACACGAACCTTCTAGTTATCATGAAGCTATTACTTGTGATGAGTCTATTCAGTGGTTGGTTGCTATGAATGAAGAGATTGAATCACTTCATAAGAATCATACTTGGGAATTGGTGAAACCGCCTAAGGGCCAGAAGATTATTGGAAACAAATGAGTCTTCAAGAAAAAGGAAGGTATACCTGAGGTTGAAGCAACTAGGTTCAAGGCACGTGTTGTTGCAAAGATCTATTGTCAGAAGAAAGGTATTGACTTCAATGAAGTATTTTCTCCTATTGTGAAACATAGCTCTATTCGTGTGTTGCTTGCTATGGTTGCATTGTTTGACATGGAATTAGAACAACTTGATGTCAAGACAACCTTCTTAAATGGTGAGCTTGAGGAACAAATATATATGCATCAACCAAAGGGGTTTGTTGTTCCAGGTAAGGAAGATCATGTTTGTTTATTGAAAAAGTCTTTATATGGGTTGAAGCAATCTCCTAAGTAGTGGTATAAGCGGTTTGATTCTTTTATGATTGATCATGGTTACTCTATGAGTGATTATGATAGTTGTGTTTATCATAAAACATTTCATGATGGTTCATTCATTTATTTGTTACTTTATGTTGATAACATGCTTATTGTTTCTAAGAATAAGTTTGAGATTCAGAAATTAAAATCTCAACTTAATGGTGAGTTTAAGATGAAAGATTTGTTATTTGTTTGGTCCAAAACTGAATTTAGCCCAAAGTCCAAACCTACCTAATTAAACCATTACCCCTCTTATATATATAAGTATGTTTCCCTTATTGCGTTGGACAATAGCAGTAGCAGAAAAAAATAAAACAGAGAACAGAGTGAAACTGTGTCGCTAGAGGGAATAAAGGAAAACAAAAACTGTAGAGAAGGGAGATAGCAGCTGCGACAATTGGGAAAAAGAAGAAAAATTTCACTTGCTGTTTTCTTCCACAGTTTCATGTCCCTGTTGCTACCAATTATATTCCATCTCATTTGTATAGTAATATTTTGATTTAATAGCAAGTTTGTTAATTTATCTTGCTATATATTACTAGTAAATTAAAGGGGATATTTTGTGGGTTGATTTTGGATTTTAGTATAATTTGTGAAGCTCTGAAAATTGGTATTTGTATCTCAATTTGATTATTAGTGAATTTTTCTCGGTATGGCGTCGTCAGTGGAGTATAATTTTCACATTGAAAAGTTGAACCACTTAAATCGTTGTGTGTCATTTATTGCTTATTATTTTTTCCGTTATCCATTATGATTAATTTATGCAACCAAAATTGGATCCGATCTTCGCTTCCGCAAGTGTTAATTTATAACAAACATAATAATTTAAATTATTATTAAAATTAATGAAAAAAAATTCATTTGTCAATACATTGCCAAATATGAAAATAGTACACATATATAATGTATAAAATATCGATATCGATCTTAATATTAAGACTTAAATTTTACAAAAATATCAAAGATATTATTGTTGTCAACGAAAATTTTAAAAATTCTTAAAAAACTATGGAAACTCTATCAAAATAATGAACTTTATTTATAAAATATCAAAATAATCATTTACTTATATTTATAATCTAATTTTTTATTTAATTCATATATTTATAAAAGTTATAGTATTTAATTTGATCAATAAGTCAACTAATTAGTTAGAATATTATAAAATAACTAATTATAATCTAAAATAATTATTTAGATCCTATATTTTTTAATATAGTTATAAATGGATAAACTTATGTTGTATATAATAAAATTTAAATTATGAAAAAAAATTATATAAACAAAACTAGTAAATTAAATGAAAAATGAAGTATATATATATATATATATGAAAAGAAATATAAAATATTATGCTAAATAAATAATATTTTGATTGAAGATAAAAAAATTATAAATAAATAAATTTAAAGGTAAATTATTTAAAAAATAAAAAATTAATATGAAACGATATTTAATCAATATTTGTTGATATTTTTTTGATAATATCTGTAGTATCCATGATATTTTGACCAAAAATTAATATTTTTTTACAACTACATTTTGCCGATAATTTCGTGATATTCTCAACATTTTCTCATTATTTTAAACAAAATATAAATATCATATTTCGATATCAAGATGTATAAAAAAGCTATAATATCGCGATAATGTCAACGATATATATCGTTAACATTTCAATCTTTGCACATATATCAACTATCAAGAAAAAATATTATATTTTAATATAAGAGTATTTGATAAATTTGTAATATTAAAATAGAAAAGTCTTTTTATAACAAGTTTGTAATAAATCATAACTGATGCGGTATAATATTATTGATAAGTATAATTGTACCTAATGAAAAACTCTCATGTCAATTATGATTGTAATATATAGCAGACTCTATTAAAGTTTTTGATAACAAATAATGTAAGTATTATTGTCCTTTGTATCTCTATTTGCTTTTCATGTACACATTTTACTTAGTGTTTTTGTCTTTTTTTGTGTAAGATTGATTACTGTTAAGTAGTAATGCACATACACATATAATTAGGTATAATGTGATTAAAATCATGTTATACACACATCACGGTGATGGTTTCTTAATATGCATACCAGGTTGTGAGTGATAGTTTTTGTTTTATTTCGGGTGTTTTGCAAACGAAAAAATTGAAGTTTTTGGCACCTAAAAGAAGTTGCGACGAGGGTGGTCGGTGGTGCCTTGTTGTTTTATAAATACCCATCTTTTGATTGTCTACCAAATTTTATCTGAAATTTGCTTATGCATCACAAATTATTTTAAGTGTATTTCAGTATTTGTGCTACATTATTGTGGGTAAAATAGTGTATTATAATGTTGAAAGCTTTTGACTATTTTATAAATCTTCTGAGAACAACATTGTGAAATTGGATTGGGTAGTATTAATTGTTATTCTAATTCAACGGGTGTTGGTGTTTCGTGATTAAGTGTAGTTTTCAAGGTTAGTTATTGACTTTTTATTCACTTTACTAATCTTTGGTTACTTATTGTACTACATCGAATAGTGTTGGTTTTGGAGAAAAACTTAGTTTATGTGTCGAACCAAATTGTTGCGGAAGAAACAAGCAAGAACAACAATAAACAGTTAAAACAAAGGTTTCAATTAATAAAGATGTTTGTAATTTTGTTTTTATTAACTTGTATCTTATTATTTAATGGATTTTTTTGCTACCTAATATTTGTCATAAATAATACGAGAGTTTATCGTATAGATAAGAGTTTTATATGAGTTTGATTCGTTATATATTATGTTATGCATGCTTAATTAGTTGTTAAATACAATTTAAGTTTAAATTGTATATTTTTTAACATATAAAACTTTAAATTTTAATTCAAATTTTTTTATATTTATTATCTGTTTTTTTATAAATAATATATCTATTGAGTACAATTATTTAATTGCTTGTAATTATTATTTACTATTTGAGAATTATTTACTAACTTTTAAATAAACTAACAACAAAAATGGATTGAACATTACATTCCGTTCGTGTAACAGTTATGGAATTTTGTATGTTCTCTGATCACATCATACTATAATAATTTATTTTTTAAAATAAAATGATAATTGATGTGGCGACTTAAAATGAAATCACCCACTATCACATTGTCACTTTATAAGAAGAAAATAAGAAGAAAAAAAACAATTAAACACCCACGACCAAATACTGTGGGTAACAGACACTAATACATTTTGTTACAAAAAAAAAATAGACATTAATACATTTTCAATTATTATTATTATTTTGACAAATTTCGTCGGCTAACTAGCTTTCGTGATAAAATATTACTAGTTAATTCTTTTTTTCCTTTTTCATACTTAC
Source organism: Hippophae tibetana (assembly GCA_037013495.1). Classification (NCBI taxonomy): domain Eukaryota; kingdom Viridiplantae; phylum Streptophyta; class Magnoliopsida; order Rosales; family Elaeagnaceae; genus Hippophae; species Hippophae tibetana. The sequence goes on from CM072807.1 coordinate 3,538,404, forward strand.
GTACTATTCATCATCTTCCGTACAAATTGCTGACCCATAAAAAAAAAAACTTAATTTGTCCTGTTTTGTTACAAATCAGGAAAAGTACATCCAAGAAGGTTGCTACGATTATCCTGATCGTAATTTTGTGGAAGCTGTACAGTTGATAAGCTCGAGTGCATAAACGATGTCGTATCAGCAATCTGAGGAGGAACAAATAAATTGTCCAAATTTTTCCAGTCAATACTGCATCGACTATTTCTGTTATTGCATCTTCTTAATTCATCATCATGATCATCAAAATCTTGAGAAACTAATGAAGTAATAGTCATGTTGTCCTGAAAATTAGCTTCAACAGTATTATTATCAGCCAAATTTGTGGAAATAGAATTAGGACTGACCAGCTGTGGAAGCTGATCATCATCAGTAGATTGAGCATCGGAAAAGATGATGTGATTATTAGAGAGAAGGTCTTGCATTGAACCAAAATACTGTTGTTGAAAATTATTTGCAGGTGGAGGCCTAATGTTAATGTTGGTGTTATCTAATGTAGTATTATAACTATACTTAGGTTGGTATTGATAATTCCAATTAGCTTCAAAACCTTGTCTTTGATTTGGAGTTGGCTTCTTGAATGCTCTACATACAACCCACCCTTCTTCCTGCATATATATCATCAGTACTTCAAATTTAGGTGACATGATCCTGTATCTTACATGAATTGAACATATAAATTCACAATTTTTTAGTGGATCTAGTAGGTCTTTCAAAAACAAATTTTATCTATGTTAATTATAATCAAATTTATAAGGATATTCTATCATGTCTAAAATTATATATAATTTCTTAATATTCTCAATAAAACATAAATTTGATCACATGATTCTATCTTAAATTTTCGATTAATAATTATAATAAAACTCTAAAACAACATAAATTTATTCGTAAAAAAATTATGTGATTTATACGTTACAGATAGACGGTTACATTCATGTAGACTACTTTCATCGGAAAAAAAATTGATAATGATAACTAAGAATTTATGATGAAAAATATAAATTAAATTAAAAAAAGAAGAATAAGAAAGAAAACATACATGTGGTGGTGCAAGTTCAGAAGTTTGAAGACGATATTCATGCATAATCCAATCAGTTTTACGACCATTGGGGGCACGTCCCTGGTAGAAAACAAGGGTCTTTCTCATACCAATAATTCCATTTTTTGCAAGCACAGCTTTGTCTCGTCCTGTTGCTTTCCAAAACCCAGCAATTGTGGCTCTATTGGTCCGAGTTCCAGTTGGATACTTCTTATCTTTATGACTAAAAAAATACCATTCTTTTTGTTCATCATACCCTAGGTTGCATCTTCCTGCAGTATAATATATACACATATTTAAATTTTAATTAATTATTTGTTACAATAATTCTCATGAAAGTTTATTATAAATTTTGAATTAATTAAATCTACATTTGTGTGAAACATCATATTTGTTTTACATACTTTTACCATACAAGTAATTAGAAACATAATCTATATATTATGGGTTTGAAAATGGAACTCTATTATTTAATGCAATTAATTATATACATCAAATTTAACTATTTAAAATTATGTTAATTTTATTTGGATAGTAATAGTTAATAAATAATGATTTATAGAAATTAATTAAAGTAATTAAATAGGTACCTTGGATGTCCCAGGGCTCGATTTTGTAGAGATCAATGTCAATAATGACATCTAGATCAATTTTCAAGGAGTTGATCTTTCTCTGAAGGTAGTAACCCACAAGCTCTTCTTCAGTGGGATGAAACCTAAATCCTGGTGGTACACTTGATTCCATTTCCATTTTATTCAATCTTTTCCCTGGTCATAATTCAATATTGGACAAAACTAAATTAATATATATATATATATTGGTAAAAGAAAGAGACTAGAGAGAGTTATATATTTATAGGAGATTTTATTTCAAGAAGATCATCATTTTATTTTTGACCTCTTCATCTTTTCAATATTTTCTGAAGGTAATTATAGCCTTAATAATTAAAAAGAACAAAGAAACTCAACAAGTTATTAATACATGAAATTCATCATAAAATCTTATAAGATATATTGAAGCTATATGCATGTACGTTAGCTCATATTTAATGTTGAAAACATAGTATTTTAAATTTGTTAGAGAGAGTAATTTAATTCATTATATATTAATTTAAATATTATAAATTTATTAATTTTATAAAAAAAAAACTATAGTAAAAATTTACTTTCCGATCTACACCATACATTATAATTAATACCTAAATTTTTTATGGGATGTTATTATATGGATTGGAATATGCTTATTCAAATACGAATTATATATTAATAATTAAAGTAAATAAAAATAAATAAAGATCAAGATCAAGATCAGAAAAATAAAGTAGAAGATCTAGCTAGCTAATTAACTAGCCGAAAAGCTTGACTTTAATTGCTGTGTGACAAGCATGTTTCATTATTACTTTGAGTGCATTTTACTCTCTGTTCCTCTCTTGCTGTAGCATGCATCTCGAAAATGCTTTCACACCCAACATTAATTCGATCTACTCTGTCTTTATTTCTATACAGATATATCTTCCTAGCTATAGTTCATACATATTATAAATAAAATCGGATGTATCATCATATGTATATTTCTAATTATCATTTGAATTCATATGAATAACAATGAGTGAAACAGGGCTAAAATATATAAATAATTAATAAGGTATTGACTAAAAAAACATATACATGATATTTAAATTAATAATCTCATAGGTTAAACATGCATGACCAAGAATCTGCTAAATTTTTTGCCATATATATATATTTGATCCGTATATAACATATATGTAACATGTTATCATATATATATATGACGATCCAAAATAATACTCACAGGAAAAATGCTGCAGCCAATGAGATAAAGGAGATCGAGTAAATTAATAGTAAGCTGCTGGGATCAGAAGAGATGGGATTTGAGAATACTGTTAATGACCTAGAATGAGCTTAATTTATATAAAGAGGTTCTATCTATAGCTTTAAATATTATGCGAATTACAGATTGAGAAAGAGGGAGAGAAGAAATATGTATATTTATATAGAGACTTATGAAGAGAAGTGGAAGATGATATTGATTGCGCGTGGGGTGGCAGAGATTGGATGTTATGTTTTAAAGCTTTTTTTGTTTGTTTGGACGGCGTCACACCACGTCTTTTTCAATCTTTTCACCGTTAGTTATCTATTTTATAAGTGTTTTTATTCATTAAATTAACATGTTTAAATTCAATTATCAATAATTTTTATTAATTAATTTAACGTTATATTAAAGTTTCATTTCTCAAAATAACTTTAGGATTACTCTTTAAAAAAAATTACATACTTTAAAAAATAAAATAAAATAAAATAAATTAAATACCCGATAATATCTTACTTCGATCAAAAATAACTTATAGTAGAATTTGTAAAAATTATTCTCGTTTCTATTTATTTGATTATATAATCATTGAAAAAAAATGTGATTTTTATAAATTTTTATAATTTTAATATTTAAGAGATTCTTCCATTTTTTTAAATTTATATTATTATTTAAATATATTTATTGAAAAATTACTTTAAAAAAATACACATGATTTGAGTAATACGTTGTAGTTAATTCCAAAGTATATATAACTAGTCGACTTTTAATAAGCAATATATGTTTGGGTTGAGTTGATATTTTAATAAAAATTATTTAAATTAATGTAAAAATATATTAATTTTATGATTGTATATATTTTAAAAAATTTAAATTTACTATCCAATTATTTCACATAAGATTACAGAACACACTTAGACAAAATTAACTTCTCTCTAACAAAAACTTAAACATCACATCACATTCTCCCTTCCCACAATCCAGCTCTTCTTTGTCTGCTTGGTGCGCCGTCCTTTAATATTTGGATCCAATTATTTTATGACACTTGTTTTCCATGTCACGGCCTCCAATCTGTCTGTATCACTAGCTAATCATTTTGGTTTTGGTTTGGTTTTTACTTTTTTTAATGATATGTATATTAAATTTAACATATTTTATAAATGAGTTATAAAATAATAACACTGGTACATAAGAATATTAATTTATGCTATAGTTATTGATAGAATTAAATTAAATAACTTCAAAAAAAGAAGTTGAGTTTGGTTAAAGTTTAGTTCGAATTAATTTATTAGTACGAAATTAAAAGAAAAATTATAACATATTACAACTTATAACTTATTTTAAAAACTTACAAATAAATAAATATATTTATTTTCATATAATATTACAATCATGAATATATTTTCTTTCAAAATAAAATAAAAAATTATTATCTCAAAATTTATACATATTCTAAATAAGTTATAACTTATTTATTTTGTCATATTTATATTAGTAAACTCAATTACAAATAAAATTAAAAAAAAAGAAATAATTAAAAATATATACGTAGATTATGGTTTGAAAGTGAGTATATTAATAATTATTATATTATATTCATAATTTATGAGTTGATATTATTATATCTGTTTTTAAAAAAAGAGGTGCACTTAAAACAAAAATTCTTATTATACATGTTAAATTTATATTGCGTTTTAATTTTTAGTTAATTAATTTGTTTATTATTTTAATTTTTGGTTATTAACTTGCAAACATTGTCTAATTTCAATCAAATAAGCAATATAGAGGTGAATGAAGATAAAATAGTTAATGTAATGAAAATCACAGTATATGAAAATAAATCAACCATTAACGTTCTTCCAAATTCAAAGAAATAAAAAACGATGTCAAAAAGATCATAAATATGAACACATTTTGAGACTCTTATTTTGATTTCTCATAAGATTTTATTATAGAAGTGCAAATATTATAGTTAAATCTATCAAAATAGATCTAAGAATGTAAGAGATACTTTCACACATCATTATAGTAAGTGTGTTATGAGAAATATATGCAATGTGTATTAGATAACACATACTCAAATGAGCTAGAAAATGAGTAACACATGAGTTCATTTAGTAAAATAACTTTGTCAAAACATAATTACTATAATATCATTATAAAAAAACATGATATAAAAGATAACATTTTTATTTTACAAAAATAGAATTAAAAATAATATTTATATTAAAAATTTTGTTCTTTAAAAATTATAATTATTCTTTTATTTATTATCTTTATTTTTTAAAAATATAAATAAGATAACTCATACTCATTTAAAAATAATATAACTGAATTCATATAAAATTTAAATAATATTACATTCTTTTCCAGGGTTTGCATTAATATAATTTATATGTTTTTTAATACATTTATACAGGTACCAAACCGTGTAACGGAAGGTATATATAGTACTTTAAATTAATACCAAAACTTTTTATATCTTATCTTTTTCTAAATTAATATTACTTTTTCCATTTTTTTTAATTTAAATGAGAACCTACCTAGACATACGTATATTATATATGTGTTAGTAAATTGTTATATATATATATATATATATATATATATATATTTATTTCCAGAAAGTTAAGTATTGTTGTATACATATTCAAAGTATAAGATAAAAATAATGTCTTTAATTATAACCCGGGACCACTTAATTCAATGGTATCTATTGTATTGATTTAGAAACTAGCTAGATCCAATTTATATATCCTATATCCATTCCCTTTGCTAGCTAGCTACATATATCACAGAGAATGTGTTATATATATACGTATTTGATAAAAAATAGTTCAAAAATATTGTTTTCTTAAAAAGTAAGGTGGACGGACTTATGAAAAACAAAAATCTTACTAATGTTTTACACGTGGCTCGCAAACATTAAAAGTACTAAATTTATGAAGAAAAAAAACTTATATTATAAATATACCTTTTAGTACTATTTATTATTTAAATTTATAAACTTATATTATAAATTTACGAAGAAAAAAAAACCTTATAAATATGTAAAAACTCAGTTAAATATATAATGAGACATTTAATTCACACGCAAAATATACAAACAATTCAATAAAAATTCAATGTACAATTCATCCTCCTCTATTCTTTCTTGTTAAAATAGAATTTATTTTAATATTAGATAGTTTTTTTATAGTATCAAAACTGGTAAGTTTCACATCGGTCAGATATTAGTCTTCCGTTGCATATATAAACTTGGATAATCTTTCATCTCATAACCTGAGTTTTAAGATGAAATTATGTTCAAGTTTAACATAGTATCAGAGTTAGTTCCCTGGATTCTTCGCCCCCATTGAAACTCAAGAGCCTGGCGGTGTGCTCACCCTCGGGCTTCGCCCATCCAGTGCCGACCAATACCACCAACTGATGTGAGGGGGGATGTTACGTCCCACATCGACCAGGTACTAGTCCTCTGCTGTACATATAAGTTTGGACAATCATTCATCTCACAACCTGAATTTTAAGATGAAATTAGGCTTAAGTCTAACAAAGACATTAATAAGGAAGATAAACAAATGAAGAACAATCATATGAATCAATAAGAAAGACTATCAAGAAATATAATGTTAGAACAATAAATATAAAAAATATCTTTTCATAATCAAATCACAACAATCAAACTTGATAAAGATGATTACAATGATCGGAGGAAACAAATGTTAAAGAGTTTTGATTAGATGGATTCATTAGTGGAGCAATTGAATATCCAAGAAACACTAATGCAAATGAAACCATTTATCATGGCTCATTAGCTCCATGAATCAAGAATACATAAAAAATGGGTGATTGTGAGATAAACTTTTAGATATGATCCATGATAGAAGGTCTATTCATATCACACTCTAGAGTAAAAATAATAAAGTATGAGACTGAGTTCAATTCTATCAAGAAAATGTGGTTTATCAATATCTGAATTTGTTAAAAAATTACAAACACCAGCATCTTTGCTAACATCGGTTGGTTGTACAATAGGTGAGGAGGATCAAGTCTTTGCTTTATGCAATGGGAATTATGAATCAATAGTTGCTAATGTTCAAGAAGGTTACATTTTAGTTTAAGAACTAACTCATAGATTGTTAGCGCAAGAAGGAAGGCTTGAATGAAGGGCTTTTACTTTAGGATTGTTACCTTTAACCAATGTGACATCAACAAACCTAAATCTTGAAAACAATAGCTTGAATCTTACACAAACAAATACTAAAGGTTTCTTGATGCCTAACTAAAATGGGAATTAGTCATTGAATCAATAAGGTAACACAATACTTTTTATAACTAACTCTAATCCTGACCAACAAATCAGTTAATCTTTACCACCCAAGCAATCTTTTAACCCACATTTTCCATCAAACCAATTCTATGACCCATATAAAAACAATAATAGAGGTCGTGGTTTCAACAATAAAATAAAAGTTTAGTGGCAAACTAGGGCATTTTGTAGGATCTTGTTAGTTCAAGTTTAATAAATTCTATCTCAATTTCAACCTATCAACCAATATCAATATAGTCAACCCTCGTATTCTCAATACAATCGTCCTCAATGCAATGCTTAATTTCTTTGTGATTATAATAATTTTAGTCATCAGTCATTTTATCAACCTAACAATTCCTTCCCTTGTCCATCTCAACAAGCTAATCTTGCCATAACTCAATTCCAAATGACTCTTACCTACCTTAAATTTCAAATCAAAATGAACAATCCCAATCCATATTGATTAATACAAATCTAGCTAATGTAATGTATGCATCAACTCTCTGTGTGTCGACAAATCTTACTTGATTTAGAGATTCTAGTGTTTTACTCTATGTAAAGTGGTGATGCATTACATATAGCAAATCTTAGTACAAATTCTTTCAACACGTGATAGAAAATTACTGTTAAAGAATATTTTACGTGTATCAAAAATTGTTAAAAATCTCCTTAGTATCTCACAGTACACTAAACACAATTCTGCGTGTTTGGAGTTTTACCTTGAGATTTGTCGTGCAAAGGACAAACTCATGCGTCAAGTACTCATTAAGGAGGTTAATCAGGTGTTATATTCATTTCATAAAAGTTCTTTTTCAAAAAAAAAAAAAAAAGCAATATAATTTATACAGAGTATATTCTGTGAATAATGAATAACGAATAACACATCCTTTTTATTCGCAACTAATAACACATCCTTTTAATAGTGAATTCGATGCCCTATACGTTTATAATAATTAATTAATTGCTAAATTGTAGGTGTACTCTTCTAGCGTTGCAGATTCTGCTGTATTATTTGAATAGGTTTGCTTGCCGTCGACTATATAACATGAGACAATCAACTGATGATAGCGGCTGTAGTTGTTTCAAGTGTGCCCAGAATATATTATAGACATATATATTTGTATTCATGATATTGTTCGCTGATGTCATAGGCTCATATTTAAGCATCAAAATTAATTAAATATTGGAAGTGCGTCATTCTATATTATATTCCTAAACAATTGATTTCTTTTTTCTAATCTTATTGTATCTTATAATGGAATAATATATATTTGAAGTTCAAAATTATAAAAATGCAGTTTTATATTGCTAAAAATAGTTCTTCAAAAGTTGTTACAAGATAACAAAACACATTTCAAATTATCATAAAATATTATATATTTGAAACATTCAATCATAACCTATAGTTATTATAATAATTCTTGTGTTTGATATAAACAGACTTTTCGTTGTTACTTTGTCAATTAAGACACTGTAATAACTAATAACTAATAATACAGTGGATGAGTGCTACATAATTCAGAATTAATTAATTAATTAATTTAGTACTGGGGTGTCTACTGTACTACCATCACTATCACTACACAGTGAGCTCATGACATTTTCAACTTAACTTTTCCCATTTAAATTTCAAAATGCCTTTTGCAGGCCGGTGGATATAATTAATGCCCAGTAAAATTGCTCAATTTGGGTTCAATTAATTAATACCACAAACTATATATGCAAATATTTTGAAGTCAACTCTTCTACTTTTCCGTTGTGAGGATTAAAGAGAATGAAATTGATGATATTCGTTCATAATTTTTATATTTTAACAATTGTAATTGAGTTTATCAATTAAATTATCATGGGATTAAAAAATAATTACCAACTTTTTTTTTAATCTTATCATTTGTGATCCATTAATCCATAGGAGATGAAATTCTATAACGTAAATAATCCAAGTAAGACTCCCTAAATCAAATTTATAATATATATTAAATTCAATTGTACAAATTTATTTAACAAATATTGACGTTTACGTTGACGTTGATGTCTACTAACATATACGGTGCTTATCAAGTAGTTTTAAATTACGTGATTCAATCATTGTGATTATTAAAATAATAATTAATATTTATCTATATAAATAATGTATATTTTTTATATAAATTAAGAAAAATATATCAAAAATATTATTTATTTCTTCTTTATTTTGATCGTTTAGTCAGATATTCATTTTTTTGAATATTTATTTCTTCTTATATAAATGAAATTAATTAATAAGTTCTTCTAATTACATGGGTCCCAATTTAATCAATATAAAGATAGATCATGAACCTAATCTCATGAAATCATCACAATTCGATTTGATCTACCGACTTTCCCTTATTATATATATTTTACTGCAAATTATATACATAGAGATACACAGAGTAGTGATTTTAATTATGATTACCCTATTCTATCTTATTGGTTAAATGTATCTTTCAGTCTTGATTAAAACATTAGCAAAAATATAATGTTATATATCATTAATTAAATAAGTAATAACATGATATAATATGAATTTTAATGAGATATATTTAATTAAAAAATTTCATATATAATTTGTGATGATAAAATTATTACTTTTTATTAACAATATAACAAATGGCTCATTAATTATTTGTTTAAAAATAAAATAAAAGGTTGAGGCAATTTACATGCAACAGAACAAGAAGTAATTATGACCATTAAGAGAATGAAAACAAATTGTTTAATTGTCTGTGTGTGTTGTTTTTTTTTCCCAGTTAACAAAATGGTGTTTTGAAAGTTGGTAAATAAATATAATCTTTATGATGGGGTGGCGTGTTAAACATAGGATTTCGTGCTACATTCTGATCTTTAACTGACAATATGAAAGCGACCTTTTTTCTGATCTTTCATAAAGAATAATTTGTTTTTGGTAATTATAAAACAAATTCCTAGAAAATAAAATACTTTGATAAAATTAAAGAAAAATGTGATAAATATGTAAAAATATAGTTAATTTTTTTTAATAATTTAAGTTTATTTTTTTAATAAATTTTAATAAAATTGAATATCTTGTGTTTAGTATTTAATAATATTAATTATTTATAAATATTTAATATATAAAATCAATACTTATTAATGATTTATTAAACATTCAATTATAACCTATAAGGTAGATTGTTATAAAACAAGTTTTTTTGTTTTTGTTTTCATTACCTCATGAAAATGCATATTTGAGATGTAAAGGTACATACAAATATTATTATTTTTTTAATTTAAAAAAATAATATATTAAAACTTTAAAAGATATCCTCTAAAAAGATTAGATTATATTTTATCTTATCTAATAAAAATAATCCTCTAAATTAGAACTCACATACAAATATTAGTTATGATGATGTCATGTTAAAGTCTTTTGTCTTCATTTTTTAGAAAATTAAAACTATTTGGCTAGAGGTCTGGCTCAAGAGAGCACATTTTATACAAATTTTTTACATACATTTTTTCTTTTAATTTTATTAAAAAAAGCTTATAATTAGTTTACATTTTCTTCTTCATTTCTCATTTTGATAATAAAAAAAACTAATAATAATAATATACACATGTGGTTTTATATAATAGCAATATACACATTTTAACTAAACCTAATAAATTAAAAAAAAAACTAATAAACATATGAACAGTAGTGTACTATTTTCTGGTATTTGAAATGAGAGTGAGGTGGAGTCGGAGGTGCAAAAGCAATGGCCTTCTAAAATTTGGTGGTGGGGTTGCTTCAGCATATTACAATAACAAATAGTACGACCTAAGCAAGTGGAGTAGAAGAGTTTATATATATATACACTCTCTGGGGCGGTTTGTGGACTCCTTTGTCAATTGTCCCACATACATTAATGTTTTATTAAAGTATATATGATAGTCACGAATTCTTCTTCAAGCTTATATTATTCGAAAATTAATCAAAGTTATATTAATAAATTCTAAATCTTGAACATTTTGTAGTCTAATAACTATATGGTTACATATATAACTAAAAAGAGGTAAAAAAAAAAAAGTGTGTGAAGTTAAATTATGTACATATAACTAAAATTAAAGCTGCTAAAAAAATTAAATTGTTTGGAGATGTAATAACATTACATTGACACATTCTAATATATATCTATAACTCTATATTTTTTATTTCATTAATCCATATCTATTATATGTACTATGCAACAAACCCTTCTAGATGCAATAACAAGGCATAGAAAGAGAAGGGTTAACCAAACCTTAAAAGTGACTTCAAGAACAAAAAGATAGAGAAGGGAAGGTTTTTGTGTAGGCTTGTAGAAGAATGATTGATAATGACATGTCTCCTCACACGGCTCAATAATTTTGCTTTTAAGTTCTTTATGGAATGGAATATATGTATGTGTTATATTATGTGGGACATACTAGTCTTGATGTTTACTTTTGTAGGCTAAATTAAATTTGTCTCTTATTGTTATATTTCATATATTTTATGTTGTTATATATACCCTAATAATATATATATATATATATATATATATATATATATATATATATTATGTTGTTATTATAGCCTGTTAGCTAGGGACAAACTTTCTCCTTTTTGTCCCGAAATATATGGGACTCTTGATCAATTTTTGTAATGTGTATGTGACCATCTTTCATCTAATAAAATAAGAAACAAATAAAGATAAATAAAACAAAGAAGTAATCTACAATTAGAGGGAAAAACAAACAAACAAACAAACAAGGAAGTGATCTTTCTTAAAACCATACTTGACTACTTTTTTAGTAGCAGTCCATATATTTTTTATAGAAATTAAAAGACTTCCGACAATGTTTTAGTTTTAGTCACCAATTTTTTTTTTAATAACTATACCTTGTTCACTTACTTTTAACTAGATTCATATTCCAAACTTTCTATATGAGTTACATGCTATTGAGTGATAACTCGATAATGTAAAATTATTTTTTGTAATATTAATGAATAGTATTGGAATTATTCAATTTAGAGAGAGAAATTAAATAGATAAAATGAGAGTAAACATGTTTGATTTGATGCCAAATTTTATCGAGTTTGATACTATATATATAATTATATGTATACATATCACTTACATAAAATATATATTTCACAGTGAATGAAAAGAGTACAATAGAAAAGACATAAACTACTCTTAACATGATCACATTTTAACAACACTTTGATGATTGAATTTATGGTGCTTTAAACTTATGAGTTTACTTGAATTATCCAAATCTAAGACATAAGTATGGCTCAAGATTCGAGTAATATGTCTCATAACTCGGACATTATAAACACCAAATAGCATGTTATATCTTATGGTCAAACAAGTATAATACATGTTTTTTAATTAAAAATATTGATCAAAAGTATATTTTGTCATTTCTTTATCTTTTTTAAAAACAAAAGATCGAATTAAAAAATGTTATTTATAAGTTATAAGATTAAATAATCCAAATTACTTAAACTAAATGATTATGTCAACTTACTCATTCTTATATACCCACTTTTACCCATTTAAATCAGAGGTCATATATTTTGTCTCAAATTGTATCACAGTTTTTTTTCAATAAAATATTGTTACATGCATAGTTTTTTTATGTCAAATACTTCATCAATTTATTATATCTTTTCTTAACCTCAAATATTCATTAATTAAAATAAAAATATTATATAAAAAATACAGATTTAGATGTTCATATCCATGATTCGGCATTTTCATATATTTTTTCAATATAATTAATAGATGTTCGAGATTAAGGAAAATGTATAACAATTTCATGTGGATAAGAAACAAAGTCTTTGACCTAAAAAAATAATACATGTACAATTCTTTATCAAAAGAATTTAGGGTATAACATCATACATTACCAGTTGTAAAGATTTACAATGAATACAAAATTGAAGTATGTGAAACAATTTGTAATATTGCTAACATTTAAGCATATAAGTCAATAAAAAGATTTTAAATATACTTGTTTTCATATGTTTAGTAGAGATGAAAGTAAGGAGCGAAAATTTGTATGTGTTCTTATTTTTCAGTTTAGATTAATATATTTTTTAATATTATAAAAAAATTAAATTATTTATAGTCAATATATTTATTTTTAATGATAAAAAAATATAATATCTTTATAAATACAAAAGAAATAATTACAAATAATTCTAAATAAAAAATAATGCTTATTGTGTCGTGAGTCATATCCCGAATTACCACCCTACAAGCATATTTATGTCCAAAATATTACTGGATCAAATTCAACATAAAATTAAAAGTTTAAATTGACAGATTTATCCCTGACTTAATATTTTCTTTAGGATCAATGGACAAAAAAAGTTATTAAAAAAACAAAAAAAAAGGGTCAAACTGTAATGTTTTGCGGACCATGCCTGGGCCTGATGCCATCCTGGTCCAAATCAAGTTCAAATTTGAGGATCCGATTGACTGTATTTTGGTGTTATGCCTAAAATTTTACAATTAAAATTGATTGATATATAATTATCGATTAAAATAATATAATTTAGTTTTTTTAGACGAAATATGTTATAACAGGTAAATACACTTTTGAAAGTCTTTAGCTAAGAGACATCTTCGCCAACTTCATTTGACGTATTTTGCTATCAGGCAAGATGTTCTGGGGCTGTTGACTATTAACTCATGCTTAATTTTTATCGTTTTATCAAATTATATTTTTCATTTTTCAGTTTCAAAAAATTAAATATCTTTATTCTTTGATTTTCATACCATTTTTTATTGGTGCTTAAGTTTCCGGTGTTCGTTAACTTTGAATTTTTATTTTCCTTTATAATTTAAATTTAAATCCTTTTATTAAATTCGGATCGAAATTTGAGCCGAGCAAATAATGTATAATTTTTTATTTATAATATTTATGATATTTATTTCTATTGATTGATTATAAAACTAATTAATGCTAGAATAAAATAATATTTGATGAAAAAATTATTTAAAATAACGTAAGAATATTCATATTGTATCATTAAGAATTAAAAAATATATGCAAAAACGAACTAAATCTACATGTTTTTTTTCAAAGTACTCTTTAATTTTTTCTCTATTCTTGGAATATGAGATATACGATAAGAATAGAATAATAAATATGATCTACAACCATAACCACTTATATATAGTTAATAATATTATCTCTATATTAGCCCATTATTAAAATAAATATTAGTCTTAGATCCCTATAAATTTAAAACTCACAATTCTATTAGATACATTAAAACTCAAATTACTTAAACTTTAGAATATCACTTTTAAATGGGCATCATCTTATATGATAATCTACAACACATAGGTATTCACATATAAGCCTAAGGTTGGATTAAGGATCCAAAAATCTCCCACTTGGTCATCATGTAAAACCTTATAATATGCTGTTATTATTGAAATATATCTTTATCCAATCGAGTCCATCAATTTTACCAACATACGATCAAAGTAACCTTTATTACATTTGTCGTAACTTGACCCATCAATGATAACGTATATCAATACAATTGAATTATATGAATCATGATGTGGATATGTAGGATGAAATTTAATGCAATGTGAAATTAACATAACTATTTTCAATTGGTCCAACATTAAACCTTAGTTAGATCAAATCATACCAAAATCAAAGTGTATATAAACTAAATTTTTATTTATGTAGGAAATAACCTTAAAATATTGAATAATTAGAATAACTGAAAGTATGTCTATCAAGGAAACATTTTGGGTGGAAATTCTTTAGTAATCGGGATCCACAATTATAGAGTTTGTACCAATTTTTTCTATAGGCACCTGTACACCTTGAACTCTTTCCTTAACAATCAAGAACTTGATCTCTATATGTTTTGACTTCGTCAAGCTTTTTTTGTTAGTGGAATATAAAATTACTGACTTATTGTCAAAAAATAACCTAAGTAGTCTTTCAATACAATCTACTATGTGCAATCCTGTGACAAATTTTCGTAGCAATATTCCTAGATTAGATTCCTTATAACATGCTATGAACTCTGTCGTTATGGTAGAAGATGCTATAATAAAATACTATTTAGCACTCTTCCAAGAGATATCACCACGAACTAGTAGGTAGACATAGCCCGACGTAGATTTAATACTATTTTAGCATCTCATAAAATCATAGTCAGTATACCTAACGATCTCAAGCTAATTTTCCCTTTGATACTTGAGGATGTAGTCTTTTGTTCTAAGTAAGTATTGCACGACTTATTTGGCTACCTTCTAATAGTTTATTCTCTGATTGCTTAAATATTTGCCCAATATCTCAACAATGTACACAAATATAGACGCATACATACTTGAACATACATCATACTTTCTATAGTCGAAACATAAGAAATATTGTGTATTATCTTTTCCTCAAAATTATACTTAAGGCACTAAATGAGACTAACTTTGTCTCCCTTAGCAACAAGAGTATCACTTGATTTGTAATTCTACATGCTATATCTTTTGAGAACCTTTTTGATTTAGCTCTTTTGTGATAATCCTAGAATACTTTAAGAGCAATCCCGAAATAGTATACCTAACACAAAAAAGAAGTCACAAAGATATTTCATCTCAAAAATTTTAGCTAGAAATCTCATAGTTTCCTATAATAAGCCTATATCGTTGTTGGTAAGCAAAGTGTCATCGACATATAAAACTAGAAAAATACACTTGTTACCACAAAACTTACAATATATACAATTATCAACCAAATTCATCTCAAAACCAAATGAGATGATCACTTGAAACTTAAAATACCATTCTCGATTTACTTTCTTGGGCCCACAGATGAATTTCTTAAGTTTCAAGCCAAATTCTTTAGGTTTCCCAAAACAAAGTTTTCTAGTTACATCATATAGATCATTTCATCAAGGTCACCATTGAGAAACTCCATCTTTACTGAAAGTTTATAAAATATGGACCTGATTAACCTAGAGGGGGTGAATATGTTATTTTTAATTTTTATTAATTTATAATTTACTAACCTAAACAAAGCGGCCAAACATGCAATCGTGTGTAAGAGTAAAGTGCGGAAATTATAACACACAATATTTTTAGGTGGAAACAACCTAGGCCACAACAATGACCTAAGAGGAAAACCACCGGTCCACCGGACCACCTAACTTTCCACTATGAAAATCAAATGATCAAGTACAAACTCGGTCTTATGCTACCCTCCCTAGGATACTACCCCAATGTACTTTACTTACGAGCCCCTGCTTTGTTTTCACAGTTTTCAAAATTAGCGTGAGCGGTTTCCAAACCAACGTTCCAATAAGCTCCTCGTCAATCAGATCGTTCACAGATCAACTGCAAAATAGTTAGCACAAAAACACAAGTGCCCGTGTGTGTTCTAGAACGGATTTAACAATAAATAATCCTAACTAGATGATTTAAAACAAATTTCATTTAAACCAAATCAACTAGTATATTCTAAGGCAAAAAGATTACGCATAATTTCAATAAAAATAACTTCTTTGAAATTTAATAATTAAATCAAATAATCATGATCGTTCATAAAATTATTTAATTTAAATACCTATAAATCAAATCAATAAGAATTAAATTAATTAATATAAATCAAAAGCATATATATATATTAGTTACCTTTTCTCCCTCCTGCGTAGCTTTCAATATATATATATAACTATATGTAAAGTTAATCAAAAACATATATATATTAGTTACCTTTTCTCCCTCCTGCGTAGCTTTCAATATATATATATAACTATATGTAAAGTTACCTTTGATGCCCAATATATATATATATATATGATTTCCTGAACTGAAGTATTACTCTTAAAGAATATTAATTAATCCAACATCTCATTCTATTAGCCCATCACACTTAAGGATCACTTTTAAAAAAAAATTAATTAACCTGTGGTTGCTACTCTACTTCTCGGTTTTTCTACGCAGATAGGTTTTTTTCGTTTGGTAGCCTTTTCTTTTTCTCATATGGTTTTCGGCTCTTCTCCTTGGCAGCTTTTCTTCTATTTTTCCTTTTATTTTTTTTTACACCCTCTAACCCTAATGCATCTATATATATAGATAATAATAATACTTAATGATATTAGGGTTAGGGTTAAATATGTTTTCAAAGCCCATTAAAAACAAAAACTTAACATTATCTTAAGATATATTATAAAAATATTTAATTAATAATTTCATAAATTAATTAAAGTTTGAATAAATATTTTAACATAAAATATAATTTCCGATTTATGAAAATGTGTTATTAAATGCATGAATGCAATCCTAAGTGTCGTAGTTATAAAAAAACATACCTCAAGTACGAATATCTGAAACTTGAACATTTGTTCGACTTTTCTTGATAAACTTGATAGCAGGCCTAAAAACAAATTTACAAGTAAATATTTTGTCCACGAAAATAGCCAACACTCATAGCCCTTACATTTACATCAATATAACATAAATTAAGATAAAAAAATACTACCAATACCATTATAATCCTGAAATAATTTTAAAGAATTGGATACAAAATTTCTTTATAGTTGATACCATCTTTTTGTGCAAAGTCATACGCGATAAGACGAACTATGTATCTCTCTACATTGCCTTTTGAATCCCTCTTGGTCTTAAATAGCTATATACAACCTATGAGTTTCACACCTTTTAGAAATGGGATAAGATCCTACGTGTTATTGTCCTTTATAGACTTAATATCCTCATTCATGGCATTAATCCACTTTTAGGAGTTATAAATTTTCATAGTTTGATGGAATTTAATTAGATCTTATTCCATCACTCCAATATTAACCTCGTTTTCTTAGAGAAATACAATGTAGTCATTTAGCATTACACTTCTTCTTTCTGTAGCGGATCTCCTCAATGACATGAGTTCTTGAGGTGGTAGAGTTTGTTCCTTTGGAATAATTTCTTAAATGAAAGGTTCTTCTAGATTTCCTAGATTTGTTATGCTTTGATTAAAGTGAGGAATATGATCCTAATCAATGCCAATAACACCTATGCGAATATCAACATATTTCTTTTCAAATACAAAATCCATAACTATATCTTTCCCAGAAAACTCAACATTCTTAAAGAACCGAGCATTTTTTTATTTGAAAATTGACTTAGTTGTGTAATGACTCTATGAAAATAGAGTCATTAATGCACTTTTATCCTTAATATTTTCTTGTTTTATTCAATAAGTAGTATTTTTGGGGTTAAAAATATTAAAATATAAACTTTCTAATGAAAAAAGGGTTAAAATATAATTTTTGAAATATTTTTGGATATTTTTGGATTTTTAATGCAGGACCAATCAAGAGCTACCAGGTAGATGCCATGTATGCAAAGAAGCTGACGCAGTAAGCCACGAGTGTGCCACTTAAGTAGAGAAGCCCAATCACAAAAAAACAACATGTATATAGTGACGTTGCTTCAGGCCATGTGTCAGCACAATGTGCATTCCGAGTTTGCCGCTTGGTCAAAGGTCATGCCACGTGTCTTGAGGCGATTCGTTCATTCTTTCCCCCGTGTTCCATGCAAGCCAGAACCACAAATCATAGATCACCATGTGGCACTAACTCAACGTGCGTTGATCAAGATTAATCCCCTTCCCACACGTCAGGATCTGATTTGTCCAATAAATTCTCCGCACCACGTGTCATTTTTTTATTCATCAATACTCTCAACTTGGAAGCAAGATGAGACATCTCTATGATGTACTCCCTAATGTTGCCTTTGTTTCTATGTCTCATTGAAATTAGATTTGTCAAGTGCATACCTATTTCAACCTTTTCATTCTTGACAAATTGCTTTTCAATGTCAGCAAGGAAGTCCTTAGTAGCAGTTATCTTTTCACACATTATGCCTCTGAATGCTTCCAAAATGGTCCTCTTCATAGTCATCATACACATGTAATTTGCTATTTTCTAGTTTTCTTTTTCCTTATTTTTATCAAAAGTACTCTTATTCATAAGAGGTGTAGGAGAATCTACCTTTATCGTAAGTTCGAGATGCATGACTCGAAGAATTATCAAGAGGTTCTCTTGCCATGACTTGAAGTTAGTGTCATTTAACATATGAATAGAGTTGATTTTGGTAGCAATATTAGCACAATTATTCAAAATTGAATCCAAAAAACAATGAATAAATAAATAAAACAAGCTAATATGACTTTTTAGCCAAAATAACATATTCAAACAAAGATAAATCTCATCTAAAGATATTGGAAACACCATTATTAATATTTTATCTTTGAACAAAATATTAATTTATAAGTGATATCTTGGTTAAGTAATCAAACACTAACAATAAAAACATGTTGAATAATAAATCTTCTTTTAGGTCGAATTATTGTTCACATGCAAAAACCGAATAATCATCATGTGTTTATTATTGGCATTCATTATGATCTCATTTTTGACTTTGATCATATCACAACAAATCAAAACAATTTAGATGAACCTCTCATTTAAGAAATTGATCCAAAAGTACAAACTTTACCACTTTAAGAACTCATGCTATGAAAGAGATCCACTAGATGATTACATTGTATCTCTCCAAAAACATAATGCTGATATTGGAGTGGTAAAAGAAGATCTAATCAATTTTCGTCAAACCATGGAATTTTTTTTATCTGATATCCCATAATTAGAGAGCAGAGAAAAAAATTAAAGGACCTTTTAAGAAAAACATATAGATCTAGAATACTAGCTATTTAACTACAAAATTAATTAATGGTTATAAATTTTGATACGCGTTCGCAAATTTTTTTATTATTGGTGATAGAATATGAATGTTCTTAAATTATTTGAAGTAATAGTTTTTACTAGAGTTATTTTGTTATAACAATTAGGTCAAATTTCTGTTGAGAGTAATCAGACCCTTTCATATTTTTTTGGTCCTTGGTTCTCCAATTGTTTAGAGTTCTTTGTTCCATTTTTGTTTTCTAAGTCTAAAGAAACCTAAATTATTTTGATGTGTCATGCATTTTAGTTCTACACATCGATCCCAGAAGCTCCTTGATTAATAAGAGCAACTTGGTCTCAGAGATTGCAATTTCATTCGTTAGTAATTGCAATTTCTTGGTTTAATTTTGTTGTTCACAGAAATTCCACCAAGAAAAGTTCAACATGGGAAGGGTGATCCATTTTCCACATTTTCCTTTTGAATTCATTATACACCCATTCTCCAACAACATTAGGGACATTGCATTGAAGACCCTTTTACGACTAAGGTATTCTGTACGTGTTACTTATCCTCAGCATTTTTAAGATTCTATTCCTATATATATATATATATGGTTTTAATGTAAAGACTGAAATAAAAACGATTCTACAATCAATATACGGTTTTGAGATAGAAAAGTTTATGACACTAAATATGCAAGGAAAGAGGAAAAAAGAGACGACATGTATTGGTTTCTAAACCAAACTATAAAAATGCCTATATAACCTTGAAAAGTCCCTCCTCTGTTTCTTATGCTTTGTATCCTAATCATTTTGTGGAAGGTGAGAGGAAAAACATTTAGTTTTAAGTGACTTACTCTTGTGGAAGATGAAATCATGGCTTGGTAACCAAAAGAATATAGGAGTTAAGCTTGCTACTCAAATGGTTTGAGGTGATATCTAGAATACAATGCATATTTAGTAATTGGGGTTGATATTGAGACTCTAGGAAGGACAAGTTCTAGTAGTAAATGGGGTTTAAAATGTTGATTTCGAAGATACCATCGTTATCACGAAAATTTTAGAAATTTTTAAAAAATTTATGGAAACTTTATAAAAATAATGGTATTTGTTTATAAAACTTTATAAAATATCAAAATAATCAATTACTTATATTTTTAAATTAGTTTTTTATTTATTACATATATTTATAAAGGTTATAATATTCAATTTGATTAATGAATAAACTAATCAATCAAAATATTATAGAATAACTAGTTAAAATCTAAAATAATTATTTAGATTATAATTTTTAATATAATTTAAAAATTATGAAAAAAATATAATTTAAAAATCAAAATCTCGATGGTACATAATATAATTTAAATTATGATAAAAATATATATACATAAAATTAATAACTAAATGTAAAAATTAGGTATAAATAATATATATATATATATAAAGTATAAAATATTATTCTAAATAAATAATATTTTAATTAAAAATTAAAAGATTATAAATATATAAATTCATAGATAATATTCATAATATTAAGATATTTTGATAAAAAATGATTTTTTTCTCCATTCTTGAAAAGAACATTTGTCAATAATATCGTGATATCCATAATATTTTAATCAAAATATATGAATATCACATGTCTGTGTTAGGATTTTCAAAAAGTGATAATATCAAAACAATATTAACAAGATATTTATCCAAATTGTGCAACGAAATTATCATATCAAATTTATCGGATCAATATCATATCAAATTATATCAAATTTATCAGATCAATAGTTGGACATGTGTTATTATTTTTTTTAAAGAAAAATTTAATCCCTTAATTTATTAATTATACAGTTTAAGGCATTAACTCTTCAAAAGTTTAATTTTATAAAAACTAACATTTTTTAAAGATTAAAATTGAAATTTAATTAAAAAAATAAAAAATAAATATTGAATTAGAATTTAAATAAAATTAATACAAAAATTAAAAATTTAAATTTAATTATGATAAATAAAATATGTATTTTTTTTTACTCTTCTCTCTCCACCAAGTACTCATTATGATTACCGATTGCTAAACGTGACGAGTAGAGAGTTGTGCATGCACTTCTTTGATTGGTGACATCATCACAAAATTGAGGTTTTTTTGACTCAAATGCAATGACGATGATTGTGTAGTTCTTGATCAATATTGAATGTAGTTAAAGATAATGGCATGATTTTGATGCTTGGTGTGATAACGATGGAAATTTGTAATGATTCTACTCGATTATAAGTTTCTAAAACTAATTCATTTGTTCAATTTGCGAGAGAGAAAAGTAATTTTTAAAAATAGTTTTATGTATTTTAATTTAATTTCTATGAAAAAAATGTTGACTTTTATGAAATTATACTTAAGATCAATTTTTAGAAAATTGTATTTAAATTGAATTTTTAAAAATTCATTGGATTAAAATTGATTATTTGAGTAAATTTATTCCTTTTAAGAATTACATGACCAATTCCACGCCACATCCAAAATATATGTACTTGTTTATATCTCTTAAGAAAATAAACAAAAATGCACTTTTTTAAAGACCTTTGGAGTAATTATTAGAAAAAATAACAAAAATAAAACTTAAATAAAAGATAGTAAGTATTTACACACAAAAACAAAAGGTATAAAAATAACATATTTAATAATTAAAATACATCGTTTAAAAAATAAAAACATATATATATATATATATTAAAATTTAGAATTTAGTGTTTAGTTACTACTAAAATAATATTATTAGTAAGTAAATGTTTTTCTTCTAATTTAATATATGTATTTTTATTATTGGACTTTTTTATTTTTATCAATTTTACTCTTAATAGTAAATAATATATGATTTCTTATTTTTATTTATCTTGTTCTTAAACGTAAATGCCTGATTCTATATTTTATATTCATATTTTTCGTAAAAAATAAGTTTTAAGAATCGGGATTTTGTTATGTTGATAAAATCTTCATTTATCTCAATTTGCGGCATATTGAATCCCTCGTCCATTTCTTCTGCCAATGTAGAAGTGCAAGCACTACTACAAAAAGGAGCATTAAAGTCGGGTTTTAATCGACTTTAAACTAATTTAAAGTCGGTTCGCTGAACCGACTTTAAATTAAATGACTTAAAGTGTAAAGTCGGTTCAAGGTGTGAACCGACTTTACGTTTAAAGTCGGTTCACGGGATGAACCGACTTTACGTTTAAAGTCGGTTCACGCGGTGAACCGACGCTAACTTTTTTTTTTTTTTTTTTAAATTTATTCATATTCAACCTGTATTCGAGCAGAAAAAAAACCAATATCAGTTTAGCAAATAGTTCAAATAATACAAATATTTGAAAATAAAATATTAATTAATAACAGAAAAATTACCATGATTTTGTTCTATTTTATTCAAGATCGTCATATTCTTCTCCTTATGTTACATTACAAACCTACATATATAATACAACAATCTATACACATAAATAATAACACATAATAACAGAAAAAATATATGAATAATAGGGGATCTAAAAGATTAGTTAGAGAGGAAGAAAACTCACTAACCGATGTTGGAAATGGTAGTCGTAGGTGGCCGGAAAATGAGAAAGAGTGGAGGAGTGGAGGAGGAGGTTTTCGATTTTTTAGAGTTCTGGAACGCTGAAAATAGTTTCTGTCTGGGAAGAAAGAAGAGAAAATATTTATCCACGTGTGTAGCGTCGGTTGACGTGTCGAACCGACGCTATGTTACGTGGATAGCGTCGGTTCCAGGTGTCAACCGACGCTATCCACGTAGCGTAGCGTCGGTTAACACCTAGAACCGACGCTACGTCCACGCATAGCGTCGGTTGACGTGGACAACCGACGCTATCCACGTAACGTAGCGTCGGTTGACGTGGACAACCGACTTTAAATTCATTAAAAGTCGGTTTTTTGTAAAAACCGACTTTAGACATCGACTTATATACCCCTTTTTGTAGTAGTGAAGAGAGGCTTATTATTATGCTTGAAACTCCAGGACTTGTATCAGCCAAAACGATCTAAATTAGCAAGAAAAGACGATCTAAATCGGCAAGAAACGATTAAAAATTGAAGGGGAACAAGTCGAAAATAAAAATAAATATCGACCAAAGTCATAATGAGATGGTGTAGTTATTATTTTTTTAGGAAAAAAATAACTAAATAATTATCCTTCCATAAAATATGAAAATATAACTTTTATTTTCCCCTCTAATTTATATATATAGTTTAATTATTTAATTGATTTTACTTCAAATTTTATATACTTCCCTTTTCTAAATATGTATTAAATAAATATTTTTATATTATATATCGTCTATAATATTTTTATATTATAGACGATGGTGGAAACACTTTATTCAATATATGAATTTAATAAAATTTTAATATAAATGTCCTTTTAAGCATGTTCCCGTTATGAAAAAAAAAACACTTTATTCAATTTTATAAGTTTAACCCAAATTTGAAAAAATGTTTATTTTTGTTTTGAAAGTGTTATGGCTCTAATGTATACCATTTTCTTAGGTTATTGATAACTATATAAAATTAAATTTATCGGTACGCTTTTTTACTTAATATTTATACATTTTATTCAATAAGTAGTATTTTTAGGGCTAAAAATATTAAAATATAATTTTTTAGTGAAAAATAGATAAAAATATAATTTTAATATTTTTTTAATTTTATGAATTTTTTATTAATTTATAATGCATGACCAATCAGAAACTTTCACGTGGATGTCACGTAAGTAGGGGAGTTACAAAGCAAGTCATGTGAACAACACACAATTGGAGCAAGCGAATCATGCAAAACCACGTGTACACAGCCATCATGCCATGTGTCATCATGCTACTCGATAATTCCTTCCAATTATATGTCACGCAATCCATAACTGTGAATCATAGACTGCGATATGGTGCTGAATGAGTATGCATTGAACAACACCATTCCTTATGCCACGTGTTGTTCTCTAATTCGTCCACTAATTTTTTGGTGCAAGATGTCTTCTTTTTATTTGCCATCGTTGTTAATTTTTATATTTTTCTTTATGAAAAATATGAGTTTTATGAACAAAATTATGTCTAGTTAATTTATTAATCTATGAGTCTTATGAACTCAATTTTTACCATATGATGATTTAATATTTTACCCCAATTACAATTTTAATTTAACCATATTTTTATGTTATTAATTGTTTGGCCAATAATTGATCTAAAGAGACAACTAAGCAAATTTGAAAGAATTATTTAATTATTTTTCTTGATTAAATAACATGTTTTATTTCTAAGAAAAGATGTGTGATTCTTATGTATGTGATTCATAATTGATAAACTTAATAAGTAGTATGCAATTTAATTGATATGATAATATGATTAGATTAATTGTTACATGATATGTAGTTTACTTGAGAGATGAATAGATTCAATTAATCATGTAATTTATTGATATTTATATTTGGCTGATTTTAGTGAATCACATGTTTAGAAAATTTTGTGATTAAGTATTCTTAGATATTTTCTTATATGTCTTATTAGCTATTAAATCTGATTTAATTAACTATTTTTATTTATTTTTAATTCTTTTAATTTTGCTTAAAATATAAAAATACAAAAAAAGTGATTTTTATTTTTTAATTTTAAAAAAATTAGTTTCTAATAACATAATTTCTGTTAGAACGAAATTTTTTTATCATTATATTACTTGTCGTGATATGTATACTTACATATTCACTGAATACAATTATGTTCGATTAAGTTTTTGGTGTCATTGCTAGGGATTATAAATATTAAAAATTAATTTTTTATTTTATATATTTTCATAATTTTAATTTATTTAGTTATATATTTATTTTTGTTAATTTTCTTTATTTATTTTTTAAAATTTTAATTAATTAATTTAATTATTTATTTTTAATTTTTATTTAGTTTTTATTTTGACATCTTATTTTGTATATTAAAAACATATTTGAGTCTAATCTATGAGTAAAGTCCGTGAAGGAGAAATCTTATCTTTAGATTTTGAAATTGAGCGTACTTTAAGATTAATAAGTAAATAAATAATTATCACCCAAGTGGAAGGAATGGCTAATCTATTAGAAATAAACAATAATGAGCTAAATTTTAATAACGAGATAACTTTAATAGATGATAGGGATAGAACTATGAATAAATATACAATACTTACATTGGAAGGGTTAAATCCAAGTATTACAAGGCCAAATATTCAAGATAATCAATTTGAAATAAAACCATTGATGTTTCAAATGCTACAAACATTTGGAAAATTCAGTGGATTACCAACATAAGATCCTTATCTGCATCTCAAATTGTTTATTGAAGTTATAGATTCATTTAAATTTAGTGGTGTGACTGAGGATGCATTCATGCTTAGATTATTTCATTACTCTTTGTGAGACCATGCTTGAGTTTGGCTAAAATCTTTGCTACCTGATTCTATTACAACTTGGAATGATTTGGCGAAGAAATTCTTGATAAAACACTTCCCACTAACAAAGAATTACAACCTTAGGAATGAAATTATCTCCTATCAACAATACGAAGGAGAATCTTTATATGAAGTATGAGAAATATTCAAAGAGTTGTTAAGGAAGTGTTGTCACCATGGTATCCCTCATTGGATTCAAATAGAGACTTTCTATAATAGTCTCAATACTCAAACAAGAACCATTATTGATACATATGCTAATAGAGCTCTGCTAGCTAAATCTTACAATCAAGTTTATGATTTTACTTGAAAAAATGGTTAGGAATAATTATTAATGGCCAATTGATAGAACGAAAGCCACAAGAAGAGTAGCTGAAGTGCAAGAGGTAATCAATTCAACTGTCAATCATTTTCACCACTTGGTTTTCAACAACCACAATTACAAACTCAAGAGAAGAAGCCACCCACCGAGGACAATACAAATGCTTTATTGGGGATGATGAGATACTTCATTCAATCAGCAAATACAAAAGTGTCCACTTAAGAGGCTTTAATTCAAAATTTAGATACTCAAATGGCTATAAGCAAAAGGCCTCAAGGTAACCTTCAAAGTGACATAATTATAAATCCAAGAAGATAATGTAATGAGAATTGCAATACCATAGTCTTGAGGAGTGGTAAAACTCTAGAGGAGTAAGATGAGACTCAAAAAAATGAGGAGGACCATGAGACTAAAAATGATAAGGATGAACCAGAAACTAATAAGGATGAGTAGATAAAAAGAGTAATAGAAAGAAAATAATTCATAAAAAAACAACATTTATGAACCCATTATTCTTTTCCCTCAAAGAATACAAAAGAAAAAGTTAGACACATAGCTTTTAAAATTTCTAGATGTCTTCAAGAAGTTGTAGATAAATATACCTTTTACAAATACATTTGAACAAACGCCTTCTTATACCAAATTTCTGAATGACATCTTGTCTAAGAAAAAGAGGCTTGGAGATATTGAAACCATAATCTTGATTGGAGGTTGTAGTGCCATCCTTTCTAGAAAACTATCCTGAAAACTAAAAGATCTATGTAGTTTTAACATCCATTATATTATTGGGAACATCCACTTTGACAAGGCAATGTGTGACTTGGGTTTTAACATTAACCTTATGCCATTATCGATTTTTAAAAGATTGGGGGTTGGTAAAGCCAAACCCACTTTAGTAACATTGTAAATAGAAAATAGATTAATTAAGATACCTCAAAGTGTGGTAGAAGATGTGCTAGTAAAAGTGAAAGAGTTCATCTTTCTGACACATTTCATTATACTAGACATAGAATATTACCGCAACATTCATATCATACTTGGTCATCCATTCTTAACAACCAAAAAGGCACTCATAGATATACAAAAGATTGAGCTTACAATGAGAGTGCAAGATGAACAAGTAATGTTTAAAGTTTTTAAAGCATTTGAACCTACTAATATTGATAATGCTAATGAATACTTTAAGATAAATGTTACTAATTGTAATGATAACTTAAAAGAATCTATTGAGTTACCCACACATAAAATTATTACACATGATACTATGAACAAGGAAATAAGCTCACCAGAAAATAATTCAACATGTTTTAACTTTAAAAGTATGGAATCAAAGGTTGATATTATGAATTGTGTGAAATTTTTGGAGGACAGACCTCTCATATATGTATCAAAAGTGTTTATGAATTTTTTTGAGATAATATCTAAGCTCAAAGCATCAATTGAACGGCCACCAAGTTTATACCTCACACTTTTATCCTTCCATCCCCAATCAAGTAGTCGAGCGAAGGAGTCCAATAAATAGATGAAAAGGATGCTAGAAATACATAAATAGGGTGAGCTATAGTGGAGTAAATATAAAAATGTCAAAATGTACAAAAAATGTCATGATAAGAGAATTGAGCACTGTGTTTGCAATCCGGAACATAAAATATTATTGGACAAATCAAGACAAGTTTTTTCCGTGTAAACTCAAAAGTAGATGGACATAAAATGATGTATCTTATGACTTGATATGATCGTCTAGTTAAGAAAATTAAACGTGGTGTTGTTTGGGAGACAATCCAATGTTATTTTAATTATATTTTCATTGTTTTTGTTTTGTAGATAAATAAATGTGGAGAGCAATAGCGAAACAAGATTGAACATTTCAATTATAGATGTGGTGTACCAAGATTAAGAGAGTTTTCTTTCCTTTTACTTTTTCATATTTATATGTGCACATTAGAGGACAATGTGTAATTTAAGTTTTTTGAAAAAAACTTCATCATCTGCTTTAGTATTTAGTATGCATTTTAAATTTTTAGGATTTTTTTATTTTTAGGATATTTTTAATCATAATTTGGGTATAAATTGATAAATATATAGAAACTAAATGTATGTATTCTTGATATGAAACATATGGACTCAATTATAAAAAATGATTGTCATGAATAGGATAAGGAATGTAACATGTTCGTTAAATACTTACATTAATAAAATGATATACTTGCTACTTTTGATTAGATTGATTCAAATTTTTATGTTGTGCTCTTATTGAAAGAAAATTTGTAATGAGTTATGTAAGTTGGTAATACTACCATGTTTTAGAATCTTTTTGATCATCTCTTGAGGCAAAATTTTAAATGATATTTAGCAAAAGATGTAAGGGAATTAATTCTAAATAATCTGATTTTTATATTATTAATTGTTTGGCCCTCAATTAATCTATATATGCAATTAAATAGATTTGAGAGAATTATTTAATTATTTATCTTGATTAAATAACATGTATAGTTTCTAGGGAGATATGTATAATTCTTATATATGTAATACATAATTGATTAACTTAATGATTAGTATGTAATTTAATTGATATGAAAGCATGATTGAGTTAATTACTACATCGTGTGTAGTTTAGTTGAGAGAAGAATACATGTTATATTAGATTTAATTGATCGTGTAATTAATTAATAATTATATTGAAGAGATTTTAGTGATTCATATATTTAGAAAATTAGTAGATTAAACATTATTAAATATTTTCTTATATATCTTCTTTATTGTAATATCTGATTTATTTTTTTAGTTTAAAAAAATAAGTTTCTAATAACATATTTTTATAATAACGATATTTTTTTATCTTTATATTACTTGTTATGATACATATATTTACTTATTCATTGAACATAATTCATATCCGATCAGTTATTAGTTGATACTAAATTTTCTAACTTCTACTCCTTTATAGGTTATGTTAGGTACTCTTTACTCGTAGTTACTTATAATTATCGAGTAATGTAGAATTTAATTTTGTTATTCTTTGAGATTTTAAGCTGCTAAATGTTTAATAATCAATATGTTTTTGAAATATTAGGATTATATAAGTGATAGTTTTTTCAAAGTCTATAATAATTGTAATCAATAGAATCAAACAAATGGAACCAGAAAATGCATTAAGAATTATAGCCAATCTTCTGGTAAAAAGCGATGGTGAACATGATATGACAAGATTGGTTGACTCCTAATCATTTTTACTTACAAAATAGGGTATATCACAATTCCCAGCTATAATACATTTTTTTTATTATTATCAAAACATGACATCTTCCTACCAGTATTACATATATAAACCTAATCAAAATAGTTTCTTCCCATCACAAATCTAACATCCTCTATAGTTACCGGATTAGCTCTATCCCAAGCCAAAAATAAAAATAAAAATACCACATATAGACTGTGAATAAAAATAAAACCTTTTGTTATTCAATTAAACCTCCAAATTTTTCATAAAAATAAAATTAATATAATATATTTAATTTCATATATATAACCTAGATTGTTTTAATGAAAATATTTGACACACTTAACAAGTTTTCTTAAATTAAAAAAAAATATAATTTTTAAATGCCTTAATTATTGCTTCATTTACACTAAAAAAATAAATTAATTTTTTTTATTAATTAATATAAATATTATTTATAATAATTAATAAAAAATAAATATATAAGTGTAAATCGCATATAAAACTCCTCTAAAAAAAGACATCATATTTCTTGTCATATATAGGTAATGATTAATTTTAGATTTGATGGTATGATATAATTATTATATATATATATATAATTTTATTTTTAATTCTTTGAAAAAATATATTTTATTTTAAAAAAATTAAAAATTAAATAATTTAAATAAGTACGTCATACACTATTGATTGAAGTTTACTGTCTCTTACTTCTTAGTAGACGGCGAAACAGAAGTCAACTCTAATCAACTCAACCACTTTGGAGAAAACAAAGGGGGAATTTCATCGAACATTCAGTAGGCAATTGGGTATATTATCGTATTCCATTTCTAGCTCTTGGAAGCCTTGACTTCTTTTTCCTTCAACATTCTATAGTCTTTGTGATCAGGTACAACTTCCTCTCCAATCCTTTGAAGACTCATTTATTTTTGTTTAATCCTTTAATTTTTTTCCACTTTCTTCTACCTTTTTTTTCTTCTTTTAATCGCAAAAGCAGCACTGTTATGTGATTAGCATGACGAATTCGTTCCTGGGTATGATCTTATTGATCTTTCTTTTGCTTGCTGTTTATTTGGTTTGTTATATTTAGATTATCAATATTGAGTCTCCTGAGGCCAAAATTTGTTGTAGTAGAAAAGATATGGGAACAAAGAAAAACCATTTGTAAATTATGTACATATATAGAGAGAGAGAGAAGAGGAAACAAATATAAATATCTAAAGTTGCACAAGAAAACAAATTTTGTTTGGGCATTAGGAGCTTAGTCGAAAATTAATTGAGTCCATATTTTCAGATATTTCTTTTTGGAATTTCATTAGTACAATGAATTGATTGTTTGATCATGAGATTCTAAAGTTTTGAAGTTTTTGAAATTAGAAGAATGTTGTGTAAGTACCACCTGAATTGATCTACTCACTGATGTCCATATAATGCAAAAACTAGCACTAGAGCAAGCTTCAAGCTTCTCTGGGAATGGCTTCCTCTTGTGGGTCTTCACCTATTTCTTAAATATTTGTATACTTATCTGGTGTTTGATACACCCATTTTTTCTCAATTTTCTGTAAATATGAAACCAAATTGGAGTATCGAGTATCGAGTATCCACGTCCATATCCATATGTTGCTTGGACATTGATCCTTCGCGAAAATTGAAGAGTTCATCTAACATAGGCCTTTGCTATAGATTTTTCGTTAATTAACTCTGAGTGAGAATTATGTGAAAAAAAAATAATTTGGTGATGATATGTACTGTATCAGAAGAATAATTATACAAGTATAACTTTCTCACCTGTTATGATCAAGAGGGAAACACATATGTGTTCTTATGGCATCATACGGACTTATTAGCTGCCTGAGTGAGGTGGAATTGGTCTTGCTATTTTAGTTTTTTTTTTTTCATGAAAATATGTATTGAAATTTATATCGGATAATATGTAACTTCTTAACATATAATCTAGGTTCCATGAATTGGCTTGTTAATGTTTAAGTTGACCACCTTATATTTCTTTGCTTATGGTAAAACTACATTCAAATCTAGAATGTTCTGAACATCATCATTTTGTCTATTTGTTTTAAAAAACGTATTATAAGAAGGCATGATGATGAATTCAAAAGAGAGCAAGATTACAAGCTTATTGCGATTAATAGAAAAGAAAGCTTTGAAGAAGAAGATGGATGAAGAGAAGAGAAAGCAAGAAGAGACACCAATTCCTTATCTCCCCAGTGATTGTGTCTCAAACATCCTCATACGACTTCCTCTTGATTCCCTTCAAAGATCAAGGCTTGTTTGTAAGCTTTGGTGTAACATGATAAACAATTCCAAATTTATTGATGCTTATCTCAGTCGCAGTGAATCTGTTCTGATATTTCTAGAAAGAAGGTATAGACCCTTTCTTGAGAAACCAAATACGTTCTCAGTAGAAGGAAAACTTCTTCAATCAAAACCACTTAATGTTTTTGACTATCCAATCAGTAAACGTTCTTCAAAGATCTCTATTAAATTCTTAGAAAATAAAGACAACATAGTGGAAATAAGAGACTACAACATAAGCTGCTTAGGCAATCTCAGAGCTAGCTGCAATGGTCTAATTTTACTTGACAACAAAATTAAAAAAGGAGGACTAGTAGTCATGAATCCTGTGACGAGGAAGTTAATTTCCCTTCCAGTTGGTACTATGTGTTCTGATCACTGTGAATCTTATGGTTTTGCAATAAGTAGTGTTACTTGTGAATATAAGCTAGTACACTTGTTTCAAGATGCCTTAAGCTATGTCAACTGTGAGATTCTGAACTTTAGGACAAGAATATGGAGAGAGATAGATGGTCCTTATTCTGGACTTATTCATTGGTTTGGGTACAATCCTGTATTTTCAATTGATGCTTTACATTGGATTCCCGAAATTGATCGCAGCGATTACATTGTGTCCATGGAGGTTGACAACGAGAAGTTCCATCAAATACCTCTGCCAAGGAGTTGTAGAACTCATGATAGAGTACTTGACGTTGGTGGCTTTTTGGGATTTGTAGTTCATGAGGAGTTCAATCAAATAGATGTGTGGATTTTGAGGGATTTATTTGGGAAAGTTTGGACGAAGCATCATAGTATAACTATTGGTTGCATACTAGACATGGTTCCACTTCTCACTTTAAGAATCAAAGGTGACATGATTTTTATGAGGGAAGAAGATGGTTCTTTGTATGTTTACAACTTCCAGCTTCTAGAGATGAACAAGATTGAGATGGTAACCAAATGCTTTCCATTAAGTTATTCGTTTCTGCCTCATGTTAATGGTCTCACCTCATTGTGTGGCGAGGAAGGAACTCAATAGTATTTTATCCATTAATCCTGAACTATAAGTTGTATTGTTGCTTCAGACTAGTTAAAAGAAATAATAATGGTTTAAGAGAGAGAACAATGGTATATTTTTACCTCTTAACATATTCTCTCTCCTCGTGTTATTGGTTTGGCCCGTCCAGGACCAATGAATAATTCTTCTATTTTCTCGTAGGCAGGAGTTGGCAATGTAAGCATAGACTTCCTCTAGCTTTTATATGTTCTGTAATGCTTGTGTGGCAGCCTTGATTTTCTTTATAACTGGTCTGTGAGTTGATACTGTTTTGTGTTATGTAAATTTAAGTGACGTCTCTCCTGCAGTTGATTGTTGATTGCGCTTTATAACTATATATAATATTGGTTGTTTCTTTTATTTTAAGCTGTTACATTATTAATAATAAAAAATAGATAATGGAAATTTATTACACAGGAAAAAAAAACCATGTTAATGAAATTTTTACAATTATAAACTGAGATTAATAATATCTTTACTTATTAAAACTTATTAAAAGAAAAATATAGATTGGTGAAGAACTGCGACGATAACAACTAGATGATAATAGAGTTCTTTTGGTTCAAATGGAAAAGAAAGAAAAAAGCTAAAATGGGCAAACCTTAAACAATTAAGAATGAAAATGAAAATATGAGTAGAGAATTTTTCACATTTAAAATAGATAAAAAGAAGAAAAAAAACTTTTGGGCTTTCTGACTTCGTATTTATAGAAAGAATACGATCAAATAAAAAGATTTTGGAGTTCCATATAATTAATTAATTGTATAATTATTATTTTTTAAAATTTATTTTAATAAAAGTTATGTTTTAATAATTACAAATGAAAATTAAGATAAAAATAACACAAAATAGAGAATAACATGATTGTACGTGGGTTTTAATTAAATTAGAGTTATGGGTTCAAATCTCAAATATTGAGCATAATATATATTTTTAAATAAATACATATGTTAGAGATTATCATAAAGCTCCTTAAATTAAGGAGCAAAACATGGAGTAAAACATGGAGCAAAACAAGGAGCAATTCATGGAGCAAAACAAGGAGTAATTTAAGGAACCATTAATTTAATGAGTAATTCAAGGAGTGAATTTTTCTATAAATAGATGTGTAATTGTAATGAATTAATCATCTAAAGTGTTCATTCCAATTGAGAGAAAAGCTTAGAGAGAAAAGCTTTTGTAAGAGAAAATTGAGAGTAATTTTCTTGGGTGTAATTGGGTTGTGAGTTGTGAGTGTTGTAAACACCTTATGTAATTTCTCCCCTTTCAGTAAAAAGATCTGCAGCAGGTCCGAAGACGTAAGCAAGATTGGACGAACTCCGTTATCAAATTTGTGTGTTATTTTTCTATTCTTGCTTTCTCATAAATCTGGCTTATCGAAATTTGCGTAATTTTCCAACAACTGGTATAAAAGCTATTGGTGGTTATTTCTGTCAATTTTCTGCAAGGTTACTATTTACGTGAATAGTGAACATTTTGTCGACGATATTTGTTCGTTGACGTAGGTGTTCTAATACACGGTGGTTTACAGAAATAGTCAAAAACGATCCAGAGGAAGTCAGATTTTAGTGGGAGCAATGGCCGCAGATGAAGGAAGGGTGAAACTCGAGAAATTCGATGGCACAGATTTTGGGTTTTGGAAAATGCAGATAGAGGATTATCTGTATCAAAGAAATCTATATCAACCTCTCTCAAGGAAGAAACCAGAAGCTATGAAGGAAGAAGATTGGAATCTTCTAGACAGACAAGCTCTCGGAGTTATTCGATTGACGCTATCCCGTAATGTTGCCTTCAACATAGCAAAGGAAAAGACCACGGCGGGTCTTATGGCAGCTCTCTCCAATATGTATGAGAAGCCATCAGCCTCAAACAAAGTGCACTTGATGAGGCGTTTGTTCAATTTGCGGATGAATGAAGGCGCATCGGTAGCTCAACATCTCAATGAACCCAACACAGTCACAACCCAGTTGAGTTCAGTGGAAATTGAATTCGATGAAGAAGTACGAGCATTGATACTTTTGTCTTCTTTACCAGAAAGTTGGAATGCTACTGTCACGGCTGTGAGTAGCTCGTCAGGAAGCAATAAGTTAAAATTTGACGATGTTCGTGATCTGGTTCTCAGTGAAGAGATCCGACGTAGAGAGGTAGGTGAATCGTCAACTTCTTCAGTTTTGCATACAGAGTCAAGAGGAAGAAATTCAACCAAAGGGAATGGACGTGGCAGAACAGACTACCGAGGTAGATCAAAGGACAGGAGGTCCAAATCCAGGAATCCTAATAATTCCCATAGCTCGAAGACCATCGAGTGTTGGAATTGTGGAAGAACCGGGCACTACAAAAATCAGTGCAAAAGTGCACCAAAGGACAAACAAGTGAAGGCAGAGGCAAATGTTACTTCCACCTCAGGAGGAGACGATGCATTGATATGCTCTTTGGAGAGCAAGGAAGAATCTTGGGTGTTAGACTCTGGAGCATCGTTCCATGCTACTTCACAAAAAGAATTCTTCGAGAAATATGTCCCCGGAAACCTTGGAAAGGTATATCTTGGTGATGATCAACCATGTGCTATTATTGGCAAAGGTGTAGTGAAGATTAAGTTGAACGGATCTGTTTGGGAGCTGAAGGATGTTAGACATATTCCCGATCTCAGAAGGAACTTAATCTCAGTCGGGCAGTTGGCCAGTGAAGGCTACACTACGATCTTCCATGGTGATGATTGGAAGATTTCAAAGGGTGCAATGACAGTTGCTCGAGGCAAGAAAAGTGGCACTCTTTACATGACAACAGAGGCACGTTGTTCAATTACAGTTGTAGTAGGCAATGAAACACCAAACCTGTGGCACCAGAGACTAGGCCATATGAGTGAAAAAGGGATGAAGATTATGCATTCAAAGGGAAAACTTCCAGGTCTACAGTCTACGGAGATAGACATGTCCGAAGATTGCATACTTGGAAAGCAAAAGAGAGTCAGCTTTCAGACAAGTTGTAGAATACCAAAGAAGGAAAGGCTAGAGCTTATTCACTCTGATGTTTGGGGACCAACGACCATCTCATCTATTGGTGGGAAATGCTACTTCGTGACTTTCATCGATGATCACTCTCGGAAGGTATGGGTTTACTTTCTAAAGCATAAGTCTGAAGTATTTGAGGCTTTCAGAAGATGGAAAGCTATGGTGGAAAATGAGACGGGTTTAAAGATCAAAAAGCTCAGAACCGATAATGGTGGTGAATATGAAGACACCATATTCAAAAACTTCTGCTATGAGCACGGGATCAGAATGGAAAGAACTGTTCCAGGCACGCCTCAACACAATGGTGTA